>JBAKBP010021982.1:0-39673 GCA_037953745.1 Lithodes maja | reverse complement strand
CTATTGTTTTATATTAATACTTACGAGTTCTTTCATTTTCTTTGAATTAAGCTTACATTGCTTAACGGTGCTTAGTACGGTGATGCTATTGTCTCATATTAGTAATATCGCCTTAGACTAACATGGCTGTGTTAATATTACTTCTAGTGATTTCCTAAGCTGAAGAAAATTCTTTTGCTTCAAAATATTATATTTTGCTTTTCATATTATTTGAGTGAGACTTGAATCGAATCTATGAAACGATCCTGTAACTTTATTTACTCGTAATCAAACCAATGTTAAGTGGTTAAGAAATACATTTAACTAATTATTAAATATATATCTAACTTTTTATGTGACTTTGATATTACTCCTGATGATAATAATAATATAATTCTATTAACGTAAGACCAGAACCAAGAATAATTAAATTAAATATAAATAAAAGGACATATAAGAAAACTATCTATTCATTTCAAATAGGGTAAGAGACTGAAATATTCTTACTTTAATATTTATCTTTCAAGACTTTTTATAGAATTAATAGTCCTTTAGATATAACTTATTCGGTTCATAACCATAGCCTACTAAGCTTCGGTTAAATAATATTCTTTATAAATACTACATGACTTAAATTAGTTTCAGTATTTTTCATAATTAAAGAGTATCAGTCAATAAAGGATACTAAGTCCTAAGATCCAAAAGGAAAGGAAGCAACAACAGGAAATAATTTTATTAGATTTTACTTTTGTTTTGCCTTCAGCTGACTGATACCTTAATATATTCTCTGTGCTATCTAGATTCATCAAGTTAACCAATTGAGGATCAAGATACGTAACAGAAGAGTGGCGACCTCGCCAGGATTCGTTTCATACAGTTTCACTCAGTTTCATTACCGTTTCACTACTTAAAAACCAAATATTAATCATGCCTCAACTAATTAATGAAGAAGATGCTCGAGTTTTCATAGAATCAGAACCCACAGCCCCTGATATTGACTGTCTGTCGAAATCTGAACTGAAAGTGCTTGCCTCACATCTCCAATTAACTGTCTCAAACATGTCCAAAGTAGAAGTGGCTCAGACCATAAAAACCCACCTGTTCCCTGTAGAAGGCGGGGAGGGTGACGGAGCAGTTGGTGGGATACCTAGCCAACTTGATGAACAATTGCCACCTGGTTTGATCGGTGATCAAGTACTGGAACTAGCCAGACTAAAAATAGAACTAGCCAGAATAAATGCCGAACAAGCCAGAGCAAATACCGAAGAAGCCAGCATAAAAGCCAACGCAAATATAGAACTAGCCAGAATAAATGCCAGTGCAACGACCGAACAATGTGAATATCAATATCGTACGGCTCAACTAAATGTCAATACAAATGCTCCCGAAATTGCTCCCCCTCTGGGATTAACTATGACTAGTGTCATTCCACCTTTCACTGAGGATAATGTGCAGGATTTCTTTGTTTTGTTTGAGGAAGTTGCTGGAGGTATGAAGTGGACAAGAGATCAATGGCCTTTCATGTTGCAAACCGTTTTGACAGGGCAGGCTCGAGCCACGTATTTGTCAGAAGTAGCAGAAGTTAGGCAGGATTATGACAATCTCAAAGCAGCTATCCTAAAAACCTATCAATTGCAGCCTGAGGCTTACAGGCAATCTTTCCGTAAAAACCAGAAGAAAGTAGAAGAAACCCATAAGGTATTTGCCAGGACCATGACTAAAACTTTCAATCATTGGGTCAAGAGTAAGAAAGTCACAAGCTACAACGATCTGAAGGAGTTGGTCCTGTTAGAAAATTTCCTATGGAAAATTGATTCTTCTGTATCCTATCATTTAAAGGGGAAAAAGGTAGATTGTCTTGCCGACGCTGCTGACATGGCTGACACATACGTGCTCAACAACAAATTTCGTGGAAAGAAGCCCTACGATAATTCTAGCTCTAATTTTAAGTATCCCAATCACAAATCTGACAGACTCAGTCACAAGCCTATAACGTCTTCCCCAGCTAGCCAAAACCGAATTGTTCCCCCAACTAAAAATGCGACTCAGGGCAATGGTAACAGAGGTGGGCCCCAAACTAATAGTAATGCTCAAAGAGGGAACGTTCCCGTATCCCCTAAAGTATGTACTTTTTGTGGCAAGAGAGGCCACCTAGCTTATCAGTGCTGGGCCAAGGAGAGAACGGAGAGATCGGGGCAGACAGTTGCCGCCGTATCTCAAACTCCATATGTGCCTATAATGCAGGACTCCCGACAGAAGGAGTACCTAGCACCAAAAGTTCCTTTAATGCAAGACTCTCGACAGAAGGAGTACCTAGCAGCAAACGTAAAACATCTAGACAGGGTGTAGTAGCATGTGTGGTGCAACCCACTAGGGTTAAGCCAATAATAATTTCACCATCAGTGCAGGACAGTTACCGTCCCTTTATTTCATCTGGCAACGTGAGATTAAATGGTTGTATGCATGAGGTAAAAATTCTGAGAGACACAGGTTCTACTAGCACCCTCATGGTGAATCCTTACACGGAGTGCCCACCTGGCGAACCAGTTGTAATGAGAGGTGCTAGAGGCCAGTTTTATGCATACTTGGTAAAAGGCGAAATTGAATGTGAGTTACTACAGGGTGAGGCCACCATAGCTTTGTGTAGGTCCCAAGATATCCCTGTGCCTGGGGTAACGCTCCTTTTTGGGGAATGATGTAGCAGGTGAGAAGGTCCGACCAGACCCCATTTTGTCACTTTCCCCTGTTAACGAGCCACTAACCGGTGAGCTCGAAAAGGAGATGCCAACAGTTTTCCCTGTGTGTGCTGTCACACGTTCAATGTCTCAAGTAGCAGTTCCCTCCGACAGAAATGTACCGAATGTAAGAGTTGATGAAAGGGATGATGAGAGTGTGAATGACGCTCCTACTGTGCCTGATGATGTGACTGAGGTGGATTTATCTGACACCTTTATGGCTCATCTTGACCCTAACGATGACCATGAAACCCCTCCAAATTGTCCTAGTGGCCTGGTAGAGCTACAGAGAGATGATAGTGAATGCAAAGAGTTAGCTACCAGGTCCGTGAGTGAAGAGGAATGTGAGAAGGAGGGTGGTGAATGTTTCTACCTCAAAGGAGGAGTATTGTGGCGAAGATGGAGACCGCCACACAGACCAATCGATGACGGGGCTTGGGACGTCCATCAAGTAGTAGTCCCCAAACCTTGTCGTAGAGATATCATGGAAATGGCACATTGTATACCATTGGCAGGACACCTAGGTGTGAGAAAAACTCTAGACAGAATCAGAGCCCACTTTTACTGGCCAGGAATGCGTGCAGATGTAGTGAAGTGTTGTAGAGTGTGTCACACTTGCCAGATGACAGGAAAACCCAATCAGAAGGTGCCTGTACATCCTCTGGTGCCCTTGCCCGTTTTCGAGAATCCTTTTACTCGGGTGGTAGTGGACATTGTAGGCCCATTGCCTAAGACTTCCCAAGGTAACATTTATTTATTAACTATCATGGACATGGCAACTCGCTACCCAGAGGCTATACCCTTAAGGACTACCTCTGCTCCAACTGTCATCAAGGAACTGCTCAAATTCTTCACCAGAATGGGTTTCCCCCATGAGGTGCAAA
This sequence comes from Lithodes maja, assembly GCA_037953745.1. Taxonomy (NCBI): domain Eukaryota; kingdom Metazoa; phylum Arthropoda; class Malacostraca; order Decapoda; family Lithodidae; genus Lithodes; species Lithodes maja. Next base: position 36,075 of record JBAKBP010021982.1, on the reverse strand, counting down.
GTGATCAAGGAACTAATTTTACCTCTAACATTTTTCAGCAGTCTCTGAAGGAGTTGGGTATCGAGCATGTTAAGTCTAGCACCTACCACCCAGAGAGTCAAGGGGTTCTCGAAAGATATCATCAGACATTAAAAGGAATGTTACGTAAATATTGTAGAGACCGGAGTTGAGTGGGATAAGGGGGTACCTTTTCTTTTATTTGCTACTCGTGAGGTTCCAACTGAATCCCTGGGTTTTTCCCCTAATGAGCTAGTTTTCGGTCACCAGGTAAGAGGTCCTTTGCAACTATTGCAGGATAGCCTAGTTGGCCAGGAGGGGAACCAAAACCTCCTCAAGTATGTTTCAGATTTCAAACCCGGCTGAGATCCTCATGTGAGTTTGCCGCTCAAAACTTGACCGTGGCTAAAAGCTCCATGAAGAAATGGTATGACAGAAAAGCCCGTGAGAGGGAGTTTCAGCCCGGTGATGAGGTTTTGGTCCTGCTCCCCCTTTTTGGCCAACCTTTATCTGCCAAGTTCAGGGGCCCATATAAGATCATTCGGAGGGTGAGCATTACCGATTATCTAGTAACTACCCCAGACAGGAGAAAGCCCACGCAAGTATTCCATATAAATATGTTGAAACCCTACCATAGGTCCCCTGATTCCTCTCTTCCAGATTCTCCCACAGTGGCAGTGAATGTCAGGACCTGTGAACAGCCTGGTGCGGACGAAGTTTTCAGTTCTCTTACTGACTCGCAACAGACTGTTCCAGAGCCTGAAGGTATCCATGCAGACTTTGACTTTCCATGCAGACTTTGACTTGTCATGTAGCCTATCCAACTTTCAGTATAATTCAGTGGCTTGGAGGGAATTACCATCTAAACTATGTCTTCTTCCCTCTGATCAAGCGAACCAACTAATCTCTGTTTTATCTCAGTCTACCAGTGTGTTCCGTGATACTCCAGGGCTCACTTCTTTGGCCGTGCACGACATCGACGTAGGGGATGCAACTCCCATTAAACTATCCCCCTACCGTGTCTCTCCACAACGCAGGAGTATACTGCAGGTCGAGCTTGACTTTATGTTGTCTAATGAACTGATCACTAGGGCCTTAAGCCAGTGGAGTAGTCCGGTCATACTTGTGCCAAAGCCAGACGGGAGCCATAGGTTATGTATGGACTATAGGCAAGTCAATGCTGTCACAAAGAACGATACCTACCCACTGCCACGGATCGACGACTGCATTGACCAGATTGGTACAGCCACCTATATCAGCAAGATTGACTTGATGAAGGGATATTGGCAAGTAGCTCTCACCCCTAGAGCGAGGGAAATATCATGCTTTGTAGTTAACAATCAAGCCTTCTGCTGTAACGTAATGCCCTACGGCTTGAAAAACGCCCCAGCTACATTCCAGCGCCTCATGAATTTGGTGACGGAAGGGGTACCTGGGTGCGTTGTCTACATCGATGATATTCTTATCTTTTCACAGTCATGGGAGGAGCATCTTTACCAACTTAGATTGCTGTTCTTAAATCTTGCTGATGCCAATCTGGTGGTTAATCTTAAGAAATGCACCTTTGTAAAGAGTACGGTCCAGTATCTAGGATATACGGTAGGTCAGGGGCAGGTTGCACCTCCTCAAGCAAAGGTAGAGTCTATTCTAGAATTCCCAACTCCTAGCACTAAGAAACATATCCAAAGGTACCTAGGCATGATTGGCTATTATAGGCGTTTTATTATAAATGTTTCCAAGTTGACAGCTCCCCTGACAGATCTTCTCCGTAAGGATGTGAAGTTTGTGTGGTCCTCTGAATGTGAAGAGGCCTTTATTGCTACCAAATATATATTATCTAATTATCCTGTACTCAGAGCTCCTGATTTTAACAGATCTTTTTCCCTGGCAGTGGATGCGAGCAATACCGGGGTTGGTGCAGTGTTGCTCCAGGAAGACGACTGTGAGGTATTGCATCCTGTGTGCTATTTCAGTAAAAAATTAAATTCTGCCCAACGTAACTATTCAGTCATTGAGAAGGAGCTGTTAGCATTAATTTTATCCCTTCAATACTTTGCTGTCTATGTGCAATCTGCCTCTGGTGCCATCACTGTGTATACTGACCATCACCCCTTAAAATTTTTGCATAGGTTCCAAAATAAAAACCAACGACTGACCAGGTGGAGTTTGTTGCTGCAGGAATACTCCCTGGATATCAAACATATTAAGGGGGTCCAGAACGTGCTAGCCGATTGCCTTTCACGTATCTGTTAAAGATTACATTTACCAGGTTGGCCTCATACAGCAGTAAGTTTAATTTAATGAGAGGATTTTGGCAATTAGCTCTCCCTTGTAGCGAGGTAAATATCATGCTTTTGTAGTGCGCTTTTAAGCCTTCAGCTGTGAGATGCCTTGCAGTTCGAATAACGCTCCAGCTACGTTCCGGCTATGTTCTGATGTGGTACCTGGAGACGTTGCCTACTTTGGGTGATATCCTTATTATATCCTCATTATAATCTTGCTGTTGCCAATCTGGTGGTGAATCTATTTATGTATTCTGTTTAATATTATGTACTGTACTCCTTAAACTCTTTTCTAGGGGGGAGGTCTGACATACGGAGCCCTGTATGTTAATTTAAGAGTTAGAATTAGAGTTGAAGGAGCCGAACTACCCAAACGGTGAAGCGAGTGGGGAAACTACCTCGCCCGCATACCTGCAAACAAGCCTTCACACCTGCGTGCGTCATAGGGGACCCTACAAACTACCTCGATGCCACGATGCTATGACGTATGATCGACGCCGGGAGCTGTGATAGGGGCGCGCACCATCACTCGCCTCCTGATTCGTTCCTACACCATCATTGTTTGGTATATAAGACCCGAGTTGTGGGCATTCAAATCAGTCTCATTTGGAGTTGGGGAAGGTGAACTTGCAGCTGGAGGAAGACGGGGTGAAGTATTATAATGGGATTGTGACAGTCCGATTATATAAATGTGTGTTAAGTGTGTTCGGTGTAAACACTTACGTTATGTTGGTTAGTGAGATATGTGATTGGGAATTAACGTGAACGCTACTATTATGTGTTCAACTATTTGATTGCGAATTAACGTTAACGCTACTATTATTGTGTACTTAACTATTTGATTGCGAATTAACGTTAACGCTATTATTATGTACTTAACTATTTTAGTTGACTAACTTGTGGACTAAAGCAACTCTTTAAGTAATTGGGTTATGATGAAAGTAATACTATTGTTTTATATTAATACTTACGAGTTCTTTCATTTTCTTTGAATTAAGCTTACATTGCTTAACGGTGCTTAGTACGGTGATGCTATTGTCTCATATTAGTAATATCGCCTTAGACTAACATGGCTGTGTTAATATTACTTCGTGATTTCCTAAGCTGAAGAAAATTCTTTTGCTTCAAAATATTATATTTTGCTTTTCATATTATTTGAGTGAGACTTGAATCGAATCTATGAAACGATCCTGTAACTTTATTTACTCATAATCAAACCAATGTTAAGTGGTTAAGAAATACATTTAACTAATTATTAAATATATATCTAACTTTTTATGTGACTTTGATATTACTCCTGATGATAATAATAATATAATTCTATTAACGTAAGACCAGAACCAAGAATAATTAAATTAAATATAAATAAAAGGACATAAGAAAACTATCTATTCATTTCAAATAGGGTAAGAGACTGAAATATTCTTACTTTAATATTTATCTTTCAAGACTTTTTATAGAATTAATAGTCCTTTAGATATAACTTATTCGGTTCATAACCATAGCCTACTAAGCTTCGGTTAAATAATATTCTTTATAAATACTACATGACTTTAATTAGTTTCAGTATTTTTCATAATTAAAGAGTATCAGTCAATAAAGGATACTAAGTCCTAAGATCCAAAAGGAAAGGAAGCAACAACAGGAAATAATTTTATTAGATTTTACTTTTGTTTTGCCTTCAGCTGACTGATACCTTAATATATATCTCTGTGCTATCTAGATTCATCAAGTTAACCACTTGAGGATCAAGATACGTAACAATATATATATATATATATATATATATATATATATATATACTGTATATTGATTACTCGAACGTTGGACACATTTTCAGGGAAGTGTTTCCCAAGTGATGTCACTAAATATTGTGTACCCGCAAAGTGAGTAGCCTACCCTAATGAAAGTGTCGACTCAAGTGTTTTATCAATTAAGTGTCCTCTCAATTGCTTCCAAAATAAATGTCTCCAAAGTAACTCCCCTTCCAAGTAATGTTCCCCAATGTATGTCCGTCCAAGTGTCCCTTGATTAAGTGTTCCCATTTAAGTGTATATACTGTATAGGAAGTGTTCTCTCAAGTATGTTTCCCCTAGTAAGTGACTCCTCATTATGTGTTCCTCCGAGTAAGTGAACCCCAGTAAATGCACCAAGTAAGTGTTCCACAGGTACGCGTCTCTCAGAGTATGTACCCCCCTAGTAAGCGTTACCCTATGGAAGTGCCCCTCATGTAAGTATTCTCCTTAGTAAGTGTTATTCAGCACCTGTCCCCTACTAAGTTGTCCCTACAGTAAAAGTAATGGTTACCTAAAAAGTGCCCCTCAACTCAGTGTTATACCGAGTAAGTCTCCCACAGTAAGTGTCCACCAGTATCTTTCCCCCGGTAAGTAATCTCCCCACAGTAAGTGTCCACCAGTATCTTTCCCCCGGTAAGTAATCTCCCCACAGTAAGTGTCCACCAGTATCTTTCCCCCGGTAAGTAATCTCCCCACAGTAAGTGTCCACCAGTATCTTTGCCCCGGTAAGTAATCTCCCTCAGTAAGTGTCCACCAGTATCTTTCCCCCGGTAAGTAATCTCCCCACAGTAAGTGTTCACCTATTAAGAGACCCCAAGTAAATGTTCCCCCGACTAACGGCCATACAATAGGGGGGAACCCACAAGTAGTCGTTCCCCAGTAAGGAAAGTATTTCTCTAGTAAGTGTCCCTCTGTATCTGGCCCCTAGTAAGTATCCTCCTCCTCCTCCTCAGTAAGTATCCCCATAGTAATAGCCCCCCCCCCCCCCCCCAACACACACACCACCACCACACACACACACACAAAGACACATACATGCACACAACACAGTACGTGTCCTCTCATATAAGCGCTAACTAATCGTGGGAGCTCAATCTTTTTTTTTTTTTTTTTTTTTTTTTTTTTTGTCTATATTCCAACTTACTTCCTCTCGGGCATAGGCTGAGAGCCTTAACATTCACCGCTTTACAATGAACAGTGAAGCCCGTGAGGTCTTGTTCCAGTCTAGGGAGTGAGACATGTGAAGCACGTAGAGTACAACGAGCACCTGCCATCTTGCCTTCACATGAGGCACGGTGCTCACTCATGGCCCGAAACGACCCCATCTCTGAAGCCACCTCGTTCCCGTGATTCACTGTCTCACCCCCTACACTCGGACTCTCACACACACACACACAACGCCACCTGTTGAGCAGATAACTCACCAGGCATTGCACCCCTGTAGCAATTTCCCATCACGTTCCTTTCTTGTTTGCTATTAGGACATAAGAGGGCAGCTATCAAGGAACAAGGATTTTCTGTCAAATTAATGTGAAACGCATATAGTGAGTTAAGAAAAACACATTTCCACATAGTTTCTCCTCATTCTAGCATGTTACCGTTAAGGGGAGATTGGCCATTTTTCTTGACCCTTTTCTCCCTCTTGCTTAGCCTCATTAGTTTTCAGATCTTACGATGTTTGCCCCATTAGTTTGCCGATTTTAAGACCTTTCGCCTCATTTCTTTGCCAGTATTAAGACCTTTCGTTCTATCCCTGGCGAGCAATAGCGATCCTGTTATTTTGGAGGAACCGGCTTTTGGCAGGGACATTTTTCTACCAAAATGTTTAAAAATTAATCTAGAAGGGTGATCTAATGGATGTTTTTTTTAAGTTTGATGGAGGTCTAGGGAGGAAACTACAACAATAATGATTAAATGAAAACTAAATCGCCCCAACCATCCCCCCATAAGTGCTCCACAAGTAAGTGTTCCACAAGTAACTATCCTACAAATAAGTAAGTGTCCCTTAAGGGAGCCCACCTCGCTTTTTTGGTCTCTTCTCTCCCTCTCTCTTTGGGTTGTATCCATTCGGCCCCATTCAGCCTACTGATTTAAGAAGTTTACCCACATCCAGGTGTCAATATTTTCCTGGCGAGCGGTTGCGAGCCAGAATATATATATTTTTGTTTTGACATCAAGCTAAATTTGTAAATTTTTCGATAGAAAAATGTCTGAAGCCGGATTTCTCCAAACAATACTGGCTCACTATCGCTCGCCAGGAAGAAATCGACACCTGGATGGGGATAAACGTCTTAAAACAGTTGGCTGATGGGCCCAAATTGATACAAGCCAGGGAAAGCGAGAAAAGGAGAGAAAGATAAAAAAGCCGGTGACCCCATAGTAGATGTCCTCTCTCCCCACCGCCCACATAGACCCCCACCAGCCCATGGTCAGCCGAATATGAGGAATGACAACCGGGAAATTCTGCTTGGGAACGGTAATGTGAGAGTATTATCCATGTGCATCATCGTCAGGCGCGCCACCCTTCCCCCGACACTCGCATGTTTAACCCTTTTACTATGCCAGGGCTTTCCTAGTCAGAGTTAATACGTCTAGATTTAACTAAAATATATTTAATAATAGGAGTTCTACGCGAGATGATAATAGCCCTTTAGCAACGAATAATAATAGTTAAGCTTAAGTTAATAGTTCATGCTTCCCAAAGTTAAATTGAAATAATAATAATAATAATAATAATTAAATACAATGAAATAAAATCAGTCGGCATATTGGAAAAGTAAGATAATATTATTGTTCGCTACGCCGGTGTCCAGACGGGTTTAAATATAGCTTGATAATGGGTGGAAAAAGTGGCTGATGATAAGTTAATTTCTACTAAAATTTGCAGTATGTGTTGCAGATATAAACAGACTTATTTCATATGCAATTTTGCTCTTAACTCTGGAGGGTATAATGCTGGGATAAAATTTCACACGCATTAATGTTGTGTTATAATATATATATATATATATATATATATATATATATATATATATATATATATATATAATGCATATGGTGCAGTTTTATAGGCGTATCGAGTACTTTACAGGGACTTATTAGTGTTCATAGGTGTCCACGTATCCAACATAAAGCCATACCTTTTTTCTGATCTTGTGAAGGTAGTGGACACGATCTAATTATTTTTTTTTTTTTTTATTCTCGACAAGAATTTTGCCAAAAAATCGGGGGTTCACCGCATCTTCCAATCGTAGGTTTGTTTACGTGAAGCTTGCAGTTAGCTACGTTTGCGTCTAATTATCCCACGGGCAGCTGTTATTATTTTGCCCCCTGCTGACAACATAATTATATATTGATGACAATAAGTCGTGGGGAGGGACAGAGTCCCCGCTCAACACATATTTTATCCCATGGCCTAAATTTTAATTCAACCGTCAAGGCGGTAAATAAATTAGACGCGCTAAGTAACCTCAAGTGTAATGTAAAGAAAGTGATTGACGATAACCATGCGCACGCAACTATCACAGAGGTATCTTTATATTTCGTATATTATTATATATATTAAGAGAGTCCCAATTACCTTTTGGCTGTTTCGCATACCAGCAAATGGTGTAGCTTTGTGTTTGATGAGTAGAAACCTTAAAAAAAAAAAATCCCTGGAGGTACCTATAAAGTGCTTGTTATGTCTATGAAACTGCACCATATATATATATATATATATATATATATATATATATATATATATATAAATTATATTTTCTATTAATTTCACCACACCACCAAACACCTCCAATGAAATTAATGAAAGCATGTATGTGATCCACCGGGATTCGAACCTGGGTTATCGCACACAGATTTTTAGACACCTTAACCATTACACCACCAAGACGTTAAAGGTTTATTCACACGCCTACGACTTAATATCCATTCAAGAATGCTGGATATTAATCTAATCATGTTCATATTCCCACCGCACTATGGTAGCCTAACGTTTAAGTGAGAGGAAAGAATATTCATGGGGCACAGAAAATATACAGTAGAACGGCCTCGCTACGAAATATCCCTGAACCTAGTGATAATCTATTTTCTATTAATTTCACAATTCCCTAGGAACAAGCCTGTTTTTCTGGTGCACACTATTTGCGTTGTCATGGCATTGTTAAAAAAAAAAAAAAAAAAAAAAAAAAAAAAAAAAAAAAAAAAAATCTTAACCATGTGAAATACTACTTTTCATAATGTATTAAGTTACATACATTTGAAAAAGCTCCGATTATGTTAACTTGTTCAACCAGGTGATGCTAATTATTTGTTTGTGTTATATCTACTTCCAGGCAATGTTATTTGATTTAGGAGGGACCCGACACAATTATATCACTGACAATGATAGTTACCAGGATATATATATTTTGATTATCTAATTCCCAGGAATTATATTGCATTTATTTATTAATATAAGACTTGATTTAATATTCACTCTAAAGCTCAAGATGTATAGTACTCTCGCTTCTCTGAGCGTATTTGAGCGTATATATCCACCATACGTACAGTACCTCAAGGATTTCCGTTCAAAAAACGGGGTCAACCAGATCCCAGACAGGGTAGTGTAAGTCAAATACGAACTGAAAATTCAGACAATGCACAATCAGTAACATCCAACTCTAATACTCTTAAGGTGTTTTATGTAAATGCTCGTAGCATACGCAATACATTTTCAGATCTAGAGGAAATCGTGTATACAGAACATTATGATATAATCGGCATTACAGAATCTTGGTTAAATACGGAAGACAGACTTTTTAGCCGAAAATACGCTTCCTGGTTATACAATGTTTGAGAAAAGTCGGATCAATAGAAATGGTGGAGGAGTTCTGTTTTTTATAAAGGAAAGTCTTAATCCCGTCTTAATGTCAAAACCTCAAATTGCGAATATAGACATATCTTACGTACTATTAAATAATAAACGAGGAACTAAAATAACACTAGCTTTATTATACAGACCCCCATCTCAATCAGTGCAAACCGGCAGTGAAATTTATGAACAAATTGCAGAAATAACTAACATACAAGATACCGTAATTCTTGGCGATTTCAACTTACCCGTGACTAAATGGGGCAATATTCTTACTTCACACTCTGGACACAACCTCTATGCTAACTTGCAAGAGAGTTCACTTTTTCAATTTGTACAATCTCCGACCCGTGGTAATAATGTGCTTGACCTTGTACTCGCAACAAAAGAAGAATTAATAGAGAATTTGAATGTTTGTGATGAATTCAGTAACCGCGACCATCGTACGATAACTTTCACTTTAAAGTTTAGAAGTAACAAATCAAATAGCAGCATTGAGAAAGTCCCTAATTTCAAGAAAGCAAATTTTCATAAACTTAAATCAAAGCTTAGAGAAACTGACTGGAGCTTTCTGACTAACAATAACGACATAAATACATCTTGGGAGTGTTTCACAACCACTTACCTTAAGGCAGTGCAAGACTGCATACCTTCGAAAATACGGCGTCCAGGCCATAATGATAAGCCCAAATGGTGGAATAAAGATATTTCAGACTGTCTGCTTGCTAAAAAAATTGCTAATGATAGATTAAAATCCTCACAAAATGACGAAGAACGGGTGAAATTTGTAGAGCTACGACGCAAAGCCAAAATGTTAATTAAGCAAAGTAAAAAGACCCTGGAGTTACATGTTGCGAATCAAAGTAAAACAAACCCGAAAGAATTCTATAGTTATATCAGAAAGCAAAAAGTAGATACTTCAACTGTTGGACCGTTAGTCGATGAAAATGGAGAATACACCAAAGACGAAGTACAAATGAGTAATGCCCTCAATACCTTCTTTGCATCAGTTTTTACAACCGAAGACCTCAGTGATTTCCCTACACCATCGCCGATTCAGATTGATAATTCAGATGTTCTAAGCAATATCACCGTTACAGAGAGAGAAGTATTGAATTGTTTAGATAAACTCAAGGTAAATAAAACGCCTGGACCTGATACAATCTCGCCTAGAGTTCTAAAGGAAGCTAAGGATGAGCTCTCCAAACCACTGACATTGCTATTCAATGAATCCTTGCAGTCTGGGATTATGCCTGATCAGTGGAAGCTAGCCAACGTGTTACGACCGGGCACTCGGGTACACTAGGGCTCTCACACAGGACTCGAGTATGGCTCGCTGCCACAACGGAAACACACGATCCCAACCCCAGAGTACTGCCAGCCGAACAAAAAACACCAATACCCTCCAGAGTTCTATCTGCTATAACGGGGTATACAAGAACTCGGTACTAGCGTTTCACAACAGACTAATAAAAAGACGGGAGTTATCTAGTCTGGTCAACAATCAAACAAAGAAGTAAATACAACAACACCAAAGAATAGTGTTGGCCGAAGCCGAAGTAATCCACCCTTGACTAAGAACTTAAGAAGTCCTCCACCCTCTACTTCGGATCGGCACTATTACGTTACGTTAAACAATAGTCCTCGAGCATCGAGCAAGGAATCTTCTGGTAAAGTTAGATGCTTCTCGGATACTCGTAAGAAGTAAGTATCGGATTTTGAACAGCAATTCAATAAGCAACACACTGGCAATTAACTAATATTAAAGGCTTTAAATTGACATAAGAAGAATTAGATGAATAGACAGTAGTAAATGGCAAACATATAAAAGAAGTACTCCGACAATGCACTGGCCATAGCCTACTAGGATTGTGCTCGGGGGCCACTAATCTCTAAAGTAGCTTATGCGTGCCACACATGAAATCAATAGTGCATAAACAATAACATACATAAGGAAAGCTTCAATACTATGCTGTATCTGCTGACCGAGCAAAGTCTAGCTGGGATGTAGTAGGCTAGGAAACAATGGCTGAGCAAGCGGCTCGTAGCCTAGCGAGGTCCTTAAGACTGTGCGGCCAAATTACGGTAATTGACGGGATGCTCTCTTGAGAGATCCAGATCACTAGTATCTGGTTCTCTCCTGGCGATCCTCTCAAAGTCAAGCAAACGAGTTAGCACAGTGTTGGGTGGCAGAGGCAAAAGCCCTCACTCGCAACACAGCGCTAAACTCCCACGGTACACAGTCAGAAAGACCACCTAGGCTTCCCAAGTCTCCGTTGCGATTGTACAGGTTCAACAAAACCTAATACACATCGGGAATCACAACTCTAGTAGCCTTATCCCAGTCTAGCATCACCTAGATCAGCAGAAAACAGGAACATGAATAATCATACACAGGGAAATGCATATACGAGTGCAACAAACATTAATCAATCCTATTCTAGTTATCCCTTCCAAAATAGGCTATCTAATAGGCCTATATCTCGTGAGAACTCAAGCGACAATACTTTGGCTGACTAAATCTGCACCAAAGGGGTCATTGAGGTTATAAAGGGTCGGGAAGAGAAGAAGGTAGGCGGTACAGAGAGTAGGGAAAGTTCACATCAGTCGGAAGAATATATATAGTTGCAAGGGATATGAGAAGTCGCTCTGCCTTATGAGTTCTGAAGAAAATGCGGCGAGTCTTCCCTTTTTATACTCGGCCCTCTAGTGAGCATATCGCCAACTACTAAGGACCGCCCACTAGCAATCATTACGTAATATTCTCTCTCAATCTGGGATCGACAAAGGATTTCCCACGCACTGAGAGGGAGGAGGGAGGAGGAAGGAGGGAATTAGGCCTACCTGCCGCATGGCGCACTCACTGGCCCCCCGTTAAGTAATCTCTCTCTCCTCTCATCATTACAAATAAGTCCCACACACAACACTTATAACTAATGATATAAAATAGAACTCGTTGACTCAGATGAAAACAAAATACATATTTATAATACTTATAGTACAACGGCTCACATAAACTAAGTTAGGAAACTCTACACAGACTACAGCCAAAGTTCCTGCCCTGACGATCCTAGCGAGAGTGGGGCCTGACTGGGCGTTCTGTACAGCATGCTCATACTCGACATGCGTCACAAACGTAACACCGATATTCAAAAAAGGCAGCAAATCCCTACCCAGTAACTATCGTCCAATTAGCTTAACCTCAATTGTATGTAAAATGCTAGAAACGGTCACAAGAGACAGACTCGTAAATCACTTAGAGGCAAATAACTTACTTAAAGATAGTCAACACGGCTTTCGTAAAAAACGTTCCTGTTTAACAAACCTCTTAGACTTCTTCCACGATATCCTCAACCTCTACGATGAGAGTAAAGCTGTAGATATTATATACCTTGATTTTCAAAAGACCTTTGACAAAGTTCCCCATAAAACGTTTACTGCTAAAACTAAAAACGCATGGAATACAAGACGGTGTGTTGAAATGGATAGAAAATTGGCTCAACAACAGAAAGCAAAGAGTAGTCATAAACGGTAAGGCATCTAAATGGACCAATGTAAGTAGCGGGGTACCCCAGGGATCGATACTAGGACCAATTCTCTTTCTAATTTACATCAACGACATAGATGAGAGTCTCACCTGTACAATCTCAAAATTTGCTGACGATACAAAAATTGCAAATAGCGTACTCTCAAAAGAACAAGTTGACGATATGCAACACAATCTAGATAAATTGTCATGTTGGGCCCAAATTTGGCAAATGAGTTTCAATGCGGATAAATGTAAAGTACTACATATCGGATACCTAAATGAGAAAGCAAACTATTCGATGAATGGCACTCAGCTTAAGAATGTAAACAGAGAAACCGATCTGGGAGTAACAATATCGAGTAACCTAAAACCGAGTCAACAATGTTCAGAAGTTGTTAAGAAGGCAAACAAAATAATTGGCTTTATAGGCAGGTCATTTGAGCATAAATCCAAAGAAGTTATCCTAACCCTTTACAATTCCTTAGTCCGCCCTCTTCTGGAATACTGCGTTCAATCCTGGTGCCCTTATTACCAAAAAGATATAAACAAGCTAGAACGAGTTCAACGTAGAGTTACCAAAATGATGCCTAGCCTAAAGAATAAACCATACGAAGAGCATCTCAGAGAATTAAATCTATTTCGTTTAACCCAGCGCAGATTAAGAGGCGACTTAATTAAAGTGTTCAAAATCATCAAAGGCATCGACAATATGAACTGTAGTAAGTACTTCACTATCGACCAATCTAATTACACACGGGGAAACAGTTGCAAAATTATTGGTAAATCTTTTAATTCACACGAATCTAAGAATTTCTTCTTCAATCGAGTTGTCAACTTGTGGAATGGGCTTCCCCGAGACGTTATAGACTGCAGCACCGTTGATTCATTTAAACTCCGCTTAGACAAATATCTCGCATCAAACCCGCGACTGACTGCGTTTGTAAATGAATAACTTTATTTTATCCCCCCCTCAGTTACTAACCCATCTGTCCCCTACTAACTTCCTAATCCTGCCACGGACATTAGTTATAGGGCAGTAGTTCCCTTTCCAATGTTCCCTTACCCACTCTAAACCACTGTTTGGACACTTGATCCTCAGTGTTTTGGAGGACAAGCAGCCTAGAAGGGTCACTAGACCTGTTGTTGCTGGATTTCCTTTGTACTCCTTTGTACCTCGGCGTTTGGAACGATTTATGTAGTGAATAAGAATACAACCCTAAATTGCCATGTTTCGTCGTCAGAACTATGTAACATAGACATGAATATTGCGGTAGTATAGCTAAATACAAACAAAAAACACACACACAAAAACAATATCAATCAAGATTGTGAACATACACGATAAACGTGAACCATAAATATGCTTTTAATAAAATAGTATAATCCAAGTACAATTAGTTTTCTGTAGCAAGTCTGTGAGTAATATAAACGTACAATATAGTTTAGGTAAGCCAAAAGGAAAACAAGTTAATCAGGAATAACTAAGCTTTCTGTAGCCTGTGTCTCCATAATATGAAATAAGGATCCAAAATATAAAGCAATGAAGGGAAGATTACCCAAGAATGACCCACTCTTCTGTAGAGACTGATCATGTATAATATAAAATAAATATATATATTGAAGCACAATATTAAAAGAGAGCCTAACCAAACTCACAGCCTCCAGGGCCAAGATCAACATTGTCCCTTCACTGTGTTAACCCGTTCAGTACCAGTGTCGTCCTTTTCATCATATTTTGGCAAGTATTATACGATTTTATTCTGCTGAGGAAGGATCTGTGGTAGCTAAAATGATCGAGATAGTATGTGGATTATTAATTGTTACAAGTCCTTCCTATGCTGAATAACATTCCCTAATAGTTGCCAGATATATAATGCACAGATCGTCCCTGGTACTGAATGGTTTAAGGAATAATGTGGTGTAGAGGTTCCAGAGATGCTGCTTCGACGTTGTTTCCATCGATCTTTGCTAAAAAATTCGCATTTTTTCCTCACGGAAATGTTGGCTTCTTATATTATTCATGTGGTAGTTGAATGGTGATTGGAAATATAGTTACCAATTAATGAGTTTTGCTTAATCTTTATACCCAGAAAACTCTTCATAACTATAACTACAATCGCATGTGACCGACTCTAAATGTACATATATAATACCATATACAATGGAATGGAATAGTCAACTATTATCGGTTTTAACAGTCTAATTTTAGAATAGTTTTTCCAAGATAGAGGATTGCCCCATTACACTTTGAATAAAACAAAAAGCTATTGTTAAACGGAGAAGGATATTAATAACCTTTGTTGGTGAGTGAAAACACTAATGTTCAAGCATGGTAATGATAAATTATACCAAAAACTGGCATGACGCGTTGAGCTATTATACATATATTAACTAATGCATAGTGAACCACGAATGCAAAGACTTAGATGTAACACAAACTGACATGACCAATATTATATTATCATAAATGTTTGTCTGATTTGGCAAACCCGGATGTATCAACACTTTCATTATTCCTCAACGATGCAATGTTTTCCAAAGTGAGAAATGCACGAGACACTAATCCCCAAATTGAGCCCGGAAAAGGAAGGCGCACAAAATAGAAATCATTTAACTCTTCCCTGCCGGCATGAAATTCCAGCAATTGGCGAGGTCAAAATTTGAGGTGTTGCTCACTTTTAATATTACAGTGGACAGAGGCGCCACCCTAACCTGGCCTCGGTAAAATAGCGCCGATATACGGACGGCCCACACTTTCTGATTTATCAGTACATAGTCATTGCTGGCTGTTTGGCTGTGTTGAGGGGGAGGAGGCGTGTGTGTGTGTGTGGGGGGGGGGGGGGGGGGGGAGTTACCAGGGGGCTTTTTATTTTGAGGTTCAGCCTGTGATGTGCGAGTTATTTTCGGGAATACCCGTGCCTTCTTTCGGATCCGAATATCTAGAGAAACAAACATGGTGCAAGGGAAATCCGTTATATTTATGGGATATTGAAAGACAAAATACACCACGCAAATTAGACAATATCACCAAGATAGCAATTGTGTTATCGTCGTGACAACAATACTATTGCAATCCATACAAAAGTAATATAATAAATATAACAACATTTGTACCAAAACAATCGCGGGTCATAGAGCTGCCGAGAGCGCAAACAAAACATACTGTGTATATACTGTATACTGGATATGTGTATTACACACTATTAAATTTAACTAAATAAAAGTACATTATCGGTTATCAATTAGTAATATTTACAACATAAATAAAGAAAAACAAAGTCAACATTTCAAATAATATTGTAAAATAAAGTAAAATGTTAACTTTGTTAACTTATTGCTTATCTTGGGAGTATCACATATAATCAATCACGGGTGTTAGTGTGTAGACATATAAATCGCAAATATGTTCTTAATGATAATTGTATTATATGTCAGTAAGATATATAGAATATTTATTTTAAGATGAGATTTTAGTAGAGATATATATATATATATATATATATATATATATATATATATATATATATATATATATATATATACTGTATATATTATATACACAGTTATTAAAATGAAAGGAAACAAAATATGATGCCACGTTTACATTCCTTGAATTCGAGGAACCTTTTACAAACAATTAGTATTATCACAGTTTTACCAATATAGACGCATTCTTATGTCCCCTTGAATAATATAATTATTCCATTAGTTTATGATATTGGCAAATATTATACAGAATAGACAAAATAACATCACTGACTTGTACTCTGAAGATATTTCATGCCAGTTTAAAGTGTAGAAGGAATACGATGTTAACATATCGCTTGTAACTCATCAGTAAAACCGGTTTATGCACCATTTTATAAAAAATAACGTTTATATATGATTATGTTAACTATCGAATATAAAGTCCAGTTGTAGCTCAAGTACTTCTTCATCGTTACTGAATTATATCTGTCTTTGTCCACACGAGAAATCTCTCAGCATAGCACGACTTGACATCAGTTAAAAGCAAATCATTAGAAACATTTATTGCACACACAATCGGAGACCATAATTATACAGTAGAACGTCAAGTACAGTATTGATAACAAATTGTCAGCATGGATTCACGAGGGTCGGTCATGTCTCACTACTATATTGACCTTTTTTCACAAGTATACGTAGCAGTAGACAAATAATATGATATAATTAATTTAGATATCAGTAAGGCATTCGATAATGTCCCCCACGAATGATTGCTGATAAAGGTATAGGCTCATGTAATGGGGAATACGTGGATGCCTTGGAAGTCCCATAAAGGTTATCGTGGAACAAAAACAACAACAACAACATGGTCATGGTTGATTAGTAGGAAACAGAGAGTTAGCGTAAATGGTATACAATCAGAAAAGACTGGCGTGTAGTGAGGGGTGGGATCCCACAAGGATCTGTTTTTAGGTCCTCTTGGTGTAGGCATGACTAGCAAGATCAGCAAATTTACGGTTTACACTAAAATAGGTAGAGTTATCAATTCTAGCAATGATATACAGGCTCTCCAAAGATATCTAGATACACTACACTAATGGACATTAAATAGGCAGTTGAATTTCAATGTAAATATGCAGTGTAGTAACATTTGGTTAATACAGGATATACATTATATAATATAGACATAAGGAGCTCACAGTGAAAACAATTTGAGAGTCATCGTCAGCAGTGATATAAAATCAAGAAACCAATGCATCAGTGTTTGCAAAAATGCAAATACACTTATTGGATTTATATCTAAAACCGTGAATAACAGAACATCAGACGTAATATTTAAGCTTTACCTGGGATTGGCGAGGCCACATAATATGAATTATGCTGTTCAATGTTGGTGTCTTTATTACACAATTGACATATATTCAATGGAAAATGTACATCAAAGAATGACAACATGATTCATGCTAATAGACATCTTCCATATGAAGAAAGGTTGACAAGATTAGGCTTGCTAGAGAGGCGTAGAGTTAGACGGGATATGATAGAGATGTTCAAATGGGTAAGCTGGATTATAAAAGGAGACATGAAGGATGTACTGAAGCTCACTGATAGCGAACAAACTCGAACAAATGGCTTCAAATTAGATAAATTTCGTTTAGTAACAGTCGTAGATATGTGGAATAGGCTACTGAGGGCTATAGTAGGATAAAAAACGATAGAGAGCTTTAAGATAAAACTAGATAGTCACATGGACGTGATGGGCTGGGTGTGATCGAGATCTACTTGATGTAAGCCAATAGGCCTTCTGCAGACTCCCGTCTTCGTGAGTAACGAAGTATGTAAAGTAAGCAACAGATGGCGCTGGAAGGATGCCACTAACCACTATCGCTTCATGTACACTATTCAACAGTATGCTACAGAGTGTCATATAAGTAGCCCTATGGATGCTGAGCGTATTTATTGACTTATAGGTTACCTACATGGTAAGAGTGATAGGGCTGGTCTTGTCCAGAGTAAGGTTTGGCACTCTCTACCCAACCTTTGCAGTTTCTGTCGGTCTCCTTCCCTGTACTACTTTCCCTACTTCGGTGGCGGGCTGCTAGTAATCCTCTTCCTCTTGTAAAACTCACCTACTAGACGAGACAGAGAAAGGGGCTAGGGAATGCGAAAGTGATCCCGAACCCAAAGAATTGGATCTCTAAATGTTGTTTCTGTTCGGGCTGTGTCTCAAGTCAGCCACCCCCAGCTATGGGATATGTGCTTGTGTATATGCATGCATACACACATGAGGTTACCTATATATATGGTACTTTAATAGAATGCCGGCGAGCTTCTTAGGAAACACAAACTGAATACAATACGAACTGGATTTCAGTAATTATTATATTTCCTGGAAATGCCGAGCATCGAATTTCAAGTCAGTGGGATTATAACTGCTCAACGAAATTGAAATATAAAGTCAATTTCAGGTGCACAATTATATTTGCATAACAAAAGGATTCCATACATTATTGATTTCTCCAATGAGCATATTTTAATATTGAAATATTTGAGGTTTACACATATTATGATATGGCTCTACTAACTGACCATCTTGGTGGAATAATACAAATATAGCCACCCTTCATTCAATTTTAGTCCTGCGGCAACAGGTCGGTGCTACACTCAGCCGCCACCGTAACAAATGCAAGCGGCCCCAAAACACCATTTGTCTGCTTAATGTTTGACTAAAGGTAAGGGAAAAATCGGCCGCGGTAATTAATTGGATGAATCAGTGTCATTGGAGGTATTTAGCGTAATTAAGCAGGTAAGGCCGCTATAGCTGCAATTATTCCGAGTCATTAACCTCGTGAATTAGCGCGGCAGGTGTGTTAATGAGCAGGTACTGAACGGGGCCCGCTGGCGAGTATTATATCCAACCCGGTTCTGATAATTTGCAAATCGTAATTTATATATTTTATAAGCTATGACTATGAATATGGCAGTACCTAATGTACATGATAATAGTTAACTTAACTTAATCTACTCTGACATATCTATATTGAATTTACTCCAAACTATTCCATGAAACAGGGGTGTGTGATGACCCCGTGGTTGTTTACTGTATATATGGATGGAGTCATGAAAGAAATACTAGGAAGAACAGTGGATGTTGGTGTATCGCTGAAAAGGGAGGGAAATGAGTGGAAGCTGCCTATACTGCTGTTTGTGGATGATACAGTTCTGATAAGCGATAATGAATGGGAGTTGCAGGGTCTGGTAAATGAGTTTGGAACAGTGTGCGAAAAACGGAATTTGGAGGTAAATGCGGGGAAGAGCAAGGCTATGGTCTTCGAAACGGGTGACGTCACAAAGTGTGAGGTGCAGGTGAACGGTCAGGCTATGGAGATCGTCAGCTCTTTTAAGTATCTGGGCAGTGTGTTGAGTAAAGATGGGACTATGGATGAAGAAGTGCGGGAGAGGTTTGTAGGAACATTGAAAGCAGTAACAAGAAATAGAGTGGTCAGTATGGAAGTGAAGAAGTCCTTGCATGACAGTGTGGTAATCCCGACACTAACTTACGGAAGTGAAGCATGGACGTTCGGAAAGAGACTCAGACCAAGAGTGAGAGCGGTGGAAATGATATACTTGAGAAGTGCGTGCGGAGTTACATGAAGGGATAGACAGACGAATGAGGAAGTAAGGAGGAGGTGTGGTGTGGAGGTAGATGTGCTGGAAAGTGTGAAAAGGAATAACTTGAGATGGATTGGCCTATGGAACGTATGGGAAGCGAGAGAATGACTAAGAGGGTGTACGAGAGAGAGGTGGAAGGACAGAGAGGGAGAGGTAGACCGAAGGAGAGGTGGATGGATGGAGTGAGGAAGTATATGAATGAAGGCGGTGCTGGTTGGGAGGAGGGGCGTCGACTGACTGGGGAGAGAGGTGCATGGGGGCAGTTCGTTCGTGGCCACACCTTCGGGGATCACGGCGTCAGGCAATAGATAGATAGATATTCCATATCATTTTTTAAATGTAACCAATTAGTATAGATTAATATCATCGGAGCGCTTCTCTATGTATATGTTATAAGTGTATCGGACGAAGCACGTTTCTACCACACATGGACATAACTGGGTTACGTAAAATAAACTACCGGACAGGCGTCGACTTAATTACTAAACACACACACCCTGGTAATGAGGAGGGGGTAGGTAGGCATGGGAGGGGAAGGGGAAAGGGGGAAAGGAGGAAAGTGGCCCTATATAGTGCTGGTTTGGGCTCTATGCAGGCTCTATCAGGCTCCAGCATACAGTTAATGAGGCACTGTGAAGATTTATAGGTTAACAAAAGGTAGGCTAGTATGGCCTTAAGGGGGGTCACCTGTTTTTTTTTCTGTCTCTCCTTTTCTCCCTTTCTCTGGCTTGTATCCATTCGGCCCAATTCAGCCAACTGTTTGAGGACGTTAATCCCCATTCAGGTGTCGATTTTTTCCTGGTGAGCGATAGCGAGCCAGTATTGTATGGAGAAATCCGGCTTCGTCGGAGACATTTTTATATCGACAAATTTACAAATTTAGCTTGCTGAAAAAACAATTATATATATATATATATATATTTGTGTTGGCTCGCTACCGCTCGCCAGGAAAATATTGACACCTCAATGGGGCAAACATCTTAAAACAGTAGGCTGAATGGGGCAGAATGAATATAACCCAGAGAAAGAGGGAGAGAGAGAGAGAGAAAAAAAAAACGAGGTGGGCTCCCTTAATGTGAAGCTTAGTGAAAGTTCGGTATCCCTAATGGTGCAATTTAAAAGCAAGATTCAGTATGGGTACAGGGCCCTACGCAATATGATTATTACGAAGGCTGCATTTTGTTCATAATCCAATGATGTATGATTTCATGCACTCTTATATTATGGATTCAGATATAATGCATAGATTCGTATTTAGACAGGTGTGTCGTGTGTGTTGTAGTGGGTTATGCTCAGTAAGATGTGTTTGTGCAGATAAGATGATCATTCGTTAGGATATAAAGCAATCGGTAGAAATAAGAGATCTGGTTTTCTTATATTTCTTGTATAATATAAAAGAACAATACATTTTAACGATTAAGTGTTGATCCAGAATGATACCCGAACTCGGAGACGTAAGAAAATATACACTAACGTAGAATAGGTAGTAAAAACTACTGGTATTATTAAAATTGCTATACAAATAAACTTATATGAATAATGATGAGTATAAGACGAAATAGGCACAATATTTATTTTCCGACATTTTTTTTATGTAGTCAGTCTTTTTCCGAGTATTTTCCCATTTGTTATTTACAGGTGAAACACTCAAGTAGATTCATACGTCCAGAGCACGAAGATGTTTAATGGGCTATTTTACAAGGCATTGTATATAATGGTTGTAAATATATTGTTTGTTAAAACAATTTATCGATTAGAAAGGCATCGTTTCTAATTACCGATCACACACATACACGGTAAGATGAGGGTGTTGTTGCAAAAACAAAACAAATGTGTTTGTTTGTTATACTTTAAAACGCATTTTGGCATTCTTATATACACTCGTGTTTCCTTAAAAAACAAAACTAGTGTTTTTGTATAAACAGAACAATGTGCTTCGGAGTTGGGTACGCTTATAAAACGGATTTAGGCGTTTAAAAATGAAACTCGTGTTCTATTCTCAACACCATATGTTTTCTTGTAAGCACTTCTAGTCATTATAGAAGTAAAGATATTAATTATATATGTTGTTTTAAAATGGATAATAACATCCACATGAAATCAATGTTTTTATATATCCACGAATTTTGCATCGAAGTATAATAATTTATGTTCTCGTTCACAATACGACAAAACAAGACAGCGTTTACAAAAACACATGACACTTCAGATTGTTTCATTTTTAAACACAAATGTTTTAAAATAAACATAAATGTATTAAATGCAATGCGCCAAAAACCTATAATGTTTCTCAAAACACAATTTGTGTGTTTTCTTATATAAAAAAAAATATTTTTACTGTTCATATGCACCCAATACACACACACCTAAACGAATAATTGGCTGGGGCGCAGCCAATCATTCCTTTGGATTGCATGGATTCAATGCAAGGATCGGTATAGGGGAGGGACTTCTCAGTCAGGTTAGTTGGCTCAAGTATAGCTACAATTTTATGGTTAACTGTAACTTCCTGTATGGTTAATGCAGTACCAGGCAGAGTGTACCAAGTCGTTGGACTAATACATTGTTGTAGTATGATTCACATGTGCATAGTAATATTGTGACACTAGCAAATAGGGTTATGGTTTGATGGGCTCTTGTTTATTTGCTTGTCAATTGAGGTCTTAGAGTAAAAAGAAGGGGGTTTATACAGATTACTGAATCGATAACCTAATGCCAAGTTCAAATCCTGATGTGTCAATGGGAAGATTATATTGGAATAGAATATGTCTTGTACATATAAAGTACTGATTACAGGAAACGACACTCATTTTTCTATACTTGGAAGGGTATTGTCCTTCCGACATATAATTGGCTTATGTTCTGAGAGATGCCTGGGTAATTGATATGTATTTTTAAACCAATCATGAGCTTCAACCTGAATCTCTTAACCCTCCCAATATCGAAAAATTTCTCTAATTTCTTCCATCTCCAAAGTTATTTAATCTATTCTGAATATAATATTTCTTAAGCATATTTGTTTGGTCTATTAATTAATGCATTCATATATATGTTTAGTTTCCTCCCAAGACCTCCATCAAGCTTAGAAAAACACCCCCTAGACCCCCCTTCAAGATAAACTTGTACATTTTTCGGTAGAAAAATGTTCCTCTTAAAATTGCAGGCTCGCTATCGCTCGCTAGGAAAAAATAAACACCTAAATGGCACGAAAGGTCTTAAAATTGACAATGAAATGGGGCGAAAGGTGTTAAAATCGCCAAACTAATGGGCCGGACGTCTTATAATATCAAAACTAGTGGGGCTAAACATTAGGGAGAAGGGGGTCCAGAAAAACGGTCTGCCTCCCCTTAACCTGTTAACGGTGACGTTCCTTCCGGAAGGTTTTACTGGGTGAATGTCGCATGACGTTCCTTCCGGTACCTTACACTTAACAAAACAAAAAAATAATAATGATAATGATGCACCAGTGCTTGGGAAATGGATACAATGTATGATTAGATGTCATGTCACCACCATACCAACACCTCCTCTCTTCCCCTTTAACCCCCTCCCTTTCTCCCTCAAATTCCCACCCCTCCCCTCCTCTTTTGTTGTACTTTTCCTTCCCCCACTCCATATACTTCCTCCATCCCATCTGAAATATGTTCAGTCACCCTCCTATACCACTCCAGTACCTCCCCCTTCCCTCATACATGTGCTAGAGAACAGCTAGACCCATCAGTGTCGCTAGAAAGTGTCTATGCCGCTCCGATGCCAATGCACTCGATAAACTCCCATCAAAATAATCTGGTTTATCACTGAATATTTGCTTTTTACATCTATGTTCTGCTTCTTTAATGTTTAATAGATCATTATACAAGTAAAATATGTGCATATGGTGCAGTAATATTGCTTTATAGGTAAATATATATAATTTTGTTTGAACTGAAGTTAAATCTGTCGCACTGGTGTTTCTGTAATATTCCGGCCTCACATAGTCTCCGGGTTAAGGGCCATTCTACTGGTGATCTCCTTTCTTATCTTACTAA
This sequence comes from Lithodes maja, assembly GCA_037953745.1. NCBI lineage: Eukaryota > Metazoa > Arthropoda > Malacostraca > Decapoda > Lithodidae > Lithodes > Lithodes maja. Next base: position 12,454 of record JBAKBP010021982.1, on the reverse strand, counting down.
TGCTTGGTCATCCTCTTTTGGAGAGTTCAGCGAGAGGTTTTCTATTGCAGTAGACATATTGTAAGTCTTCGGTAGAGTCTGGCACAAATATCTATCTTCCTTCGGTTTCTATTCCTCTATCTGTGCCTTTATCTCTAAATTCTTGCTGTGGCCATTCCATAGCTGTGGTTGTGGACAGTCATCGCTCTGTAGCATGTATATTACACTCACTTAAATATATATACCATGTAAGCTAGACTCACTCCTACATTATATGCCCACTCTTATTATTCACTCCTTGTCACTTTAACTGTCATATATGACCGTCTGAGTTCCATCAGCACTCTACATATATATATATATATATATATATATATATATATATATATATATATATATATATATATATATATACAGTATATATATATATATATATATATATATATATATATATATATATATACTAACCTCTTTAGTCAATTACATATTTAACTTCACCTTCACAATCCCTATGTTAAACTGATCACACTGATATGTTTATTTAGATTGTTTATACTTACACTTTGTAAACACTTACGGTAAACAACTTCTCCCCTTTAAACACAACAGAGTGTGTGTGTTCTTGATACAGAACCCTGTCATACCCAGTTCCACCCAGACTCATGACCCACTCAGATTCGCTGACTCAATAACTACCCCTTAGTGACGCCCCTAGCTCAAAGTAGGAACTAGGCAAGACTCTCACTCCAGCCTGGTCTCTGAATAAAAAACGGTTCCACACTTTTACCTCCCCTGCAATTCACCCCCCCTCCCATCACTCTTTAGACTCTTTAACACCAAGTCACTATTGTATTCTAGAACCTAACTCATAGACTTATATTGGACAAGCCCCTTAACCTATTTTCCTATACAGTATATCCTTTGCATCCTGAAATTATAATAAATTATTCTGTAATCTATCAATGTACCAAACTTAGGTTGCTGGGTGTGAATCTTAATTCAAAACTTACTTTTGAGGCACACTTACGCTCAGTTGCCTCATCTATATCTCAGAAAGTTGGTCTACTACGTAAATGCAAAACAGATTTGCTCAAGACAGTGATGCTATTCTTCGGAACTGTTTTTACTCTTTTATGTTACCCTTCTTTGAGTACTGCTCTCCTGTGTGTCTCTCTGCCGCAGATTCCAATCTGAGGCTGCTGGATCGTGCTTTTAATCAGATAAAGTTTCTGTTGCCTGACCTGGATGTTAACCTTGAACATCGTCGCCTTGTTAATTGGGTCTTTGACTCTATTTCATAAGATATTGCTTAATGCTGATCATCCATTACATTCTAAAATTCCACCATCTTTTCGGCCTGTTCGTGTGACTAGATATTCCTTAGAGTTAAATAATCAGGTCTTTGCTAATGTTCATTGTAACAAGTCACAATATTCAAGATGTTTTATCCCATCAATCACCAAATTCTTGAATACTCTCCCTAATGAAGTAGTGAATGAGGATAGCTCCCAGGTTTTCAAGAAGAGGGTTAACGCCTTTTTAGTTAGCTAGTTAAATCTTCCTGGCGATTTGTGCCCCCCACCGAGACCCTTCGGTATATAGTCTCCCCATGGCTCTTCGGTGGGGCTCGCATGTAGTATCTGATAATAATAATAATAATAAGTCTAAGTCTACTTCTTGTATCTCCTCAATATTTAATCCCAGACTGAGTTAATAACCCAGACGAACTCATTCATAACCAGTTAGGAGTATGAATAAGCCATTGTATTACTATAACTGATATATACAGTAAATATATATATATATATATATATATATATATATATATATATAATATTATATATATATATATATATATATATATATATATATATAATCTATCTATCTATCTATTGCCTGACGCCGTGATCCCCGAAGGGGTGGCCACGAACGAACCGCCCCCATGCACCTCTGTCCCCAGTCAGTCGACGCCCCTCCCCTCAACCAGCACCGCCTTCATTCATGTAGTTCCTCACTCCATCCTTCCACCTCATATTCGGTCTACCTCTCCCCCTCTGTCCCTCCACCTCGCTCTCGTACACCCTCTTAGTCATTCTCTCGCTTTCCATACGTTCCATATGGCCGAACCATCTCAAGTTGTTCCTTTTCACACTTTCCAGCACATCTACCTCCACACCACACCTCCTTCTTACTTCCTCATTAGTCTGTCTATCCCTCCATGTAATTCCGCACGCACTCCTTAAGTAATTCATTTCCACTGCTCTCACTCTTGGTCGGAGTCTCTCAACCAACGTCCATGCTTCGCTTCCGTAAGTCAGTGTCGGGATTACCACACTGTCATGCAAGGACTTCTTCACTTCCATACTGACCACCCTATTTCTTGTTACTGCTTTTAGCGTTCCTACAACCCTCTTCCCCTGTTGTACCCTCTCCCGCACCTCTTCATCCATAGTCCCATCTTTACTCAACACACTGCCCAGATACTTAAAAGAGTTGACGATCTCCATAGCCTGACCGTTCAGCTTCACCTCACACTCTGTGACTTCACCCCTTTCGAAGACTATAACCTTGCTCTTCCCCGTATTTACCTTCAAATTCCGTTTTTCGCACACTGTTCCAAACTCATTTACCAGACCCTGCAACTCCCATTCATTATCACTCATCAGAACTGTATCATCCGCAAACAGCAGTATAGGTAGCTTCCACTCAATTCCCTCCCTTTTCAGCGATACACCAACATCCACTGCTCTTGATAGTATTTCTTTCATAACTCCATCCATATATACAGTAAACAACCACGGGGACATCACACACCCCTGTTTCAAACCAACATTCAGGTCAAAGAACTCGCTCTGCTCACTCTCCACACGTACTGCCGCCTTTGCACCCTCATACATGCTCTTCACTGCTTTCAGCAACTTGCCCTCTACTCCGTATATTCTAAGTACTTTCCACAAACCTTCTCTATCCACTCTGTCATAGGCCTTCTCCAAGTCCATAAAGGCAACATACACCTTTTGTTTCTTCTCCAGATACTTCTCCACAACACAATTCAGGGTAAAAATCTGATCTACACATCCTCTTCCCTTCCTAAAGCCTCCCTGCTCGTCGCCTATCCATTTCTCCGTTCTCACTCTCACTCTCTCAATCACTACCCTACTGTATACCTTCCCTACTACGCTTAGAAGACATATTCCTCGGTGGTTACCACATACTCCTCTTTCCCCTTTGCCCTTATATAGGGGGACTATTATGCCAGTCTTCCAGTCATCGGGTGCACTCCCCTTCTCCCATGCTAGTTTGCACATTTTCCATACCCATTCTATCACTATCTCACCACCATACCTCAACATTTCCCCACACACTCCATCTGTTCCTGGTGCTTTCCCCAACTTCACTCTTTTCATGTCTTCCCACACTTCTGACCTCCTGATCCCCACCTCCTCCTCCACTACTTCTCTTCTTCTCCCTCCCATACCATATCCAGCTATGTTTGCTGGCTCTTCATTCCTTTCATTTAGCAACTCACTGAAGTACTCCCTCCATCTTTCGACTCTCTCTTGCTTCTCGGCTAGCATTCTCCCATTCTTATCTTTCACACCCTTACTGTTTCCCTTGCTACCTTCCCTAACTTTCTTGACTTCTTTCCAGAACAGTTTCTTACTCTCCCTCCATTTTACACTCAGATTCCTTCCAAATTCCTCATCTACTCTTCTCTTACTTTCCTTCACTACTCTCTTCACCACCCTCTTACTCTCCACGTACCTCGCTCGTTTCTGTCTCTCGGAATCTTCATTCCCTCTACTACCCAACCACTCTCTATATGCTTTCTTCTTTTCTTCCACAGCTATTCTTACCTCTTCTGTCCACCATGCTGTACCTTTCACTCCCCTCCCTCTTCTCCTCACTCCACACACCTCCTCACATGCTGCACAGATCTCATCCTTAAACACCTTGCTAATCTCCTCCACTTCCTCCATAACTTCCAGGTCGAACCCACCTAGTCGTCTTTCCACTGCTCTCCTGTACTCCTCCCTGACTTCCTCCTCCTGCAACCTCTCCACCCTCCTCACCATTCCACCCTCCTCTCGCCTCCCTCCCGCTCTCCTCACCCACTTCTTTTGTATCCTAACCTTAGCTACCACTACATAATGATCAGACAGACCCCCTCCAATACCCCTATACACCCTAGCATCCATCACAGATTTCTTCATTCGTTCATCCACACATACATAATCAATCAATGACTTTCGTTCCACCACTGTCTTATCCTTCATTGTCAACATCCGTTTCCACGTGTACCTGTGGATCATTCTGTGTCGGAAGAAGGTGTTGGCTATCCACAGCCTCCTCCCCACACATACGTCCACAAGTGCACTACCATTCCCATTCACCTCTGATGGTACCCCCCACCCTCCCACCACTCCCTCAACTTTCCTATCACCCACCTTACCATTCATATCCCCAATCAGAAATATTCTTTCGTTCTTGTCAAACTTCTCCAGGCACGCCTCCACATTCATCCAGAACTCCTCTTTCTTTCTTTCAAGTATATCCTCTGTCGGGGCATACACGCATACAATCACCCACGTTTGTATTCCTACTTTCATTCTCACCCACACAATCCTTGAACCCACAGACCCATACTCTCTTACACATTCCTTCCATTTGCTACTTACAAACAAACATGCACCTTCTCTCGCTATTCCTTCACTCACTCCAGCACACACACCTATTCCACACTCCCACTCTCTCACATCTGAACCTTTCCATTTGGTCTCTGTCATTCCACATACATCCAGCCTGGCATTCACTAACACTTCCAGAACCTCTCTCTCTTTTGTGCCATCATTCATGCCACTAACATTCCATGTCGCCATTCTCAGAATGTCCGAAGGCATGTCCTTAGTCGGTCGTGGTTCGTCAACGTTGGTTCCGTCCGCATCCGAGGCTGTTCGTTCGTTTTTTTTTGCTTAGATATTTTTTCCGGGTGGGGGTCGCAAGCCCACCGACCCAACCTCTTTAGTCGCCTCTTACGACACGCAGAAGGCACGTGGGGCATATTCTATTCCCTAACCCCCAGGGGTAATATATAATATATATTATATATATATATATATAATGCATTTGATTATTTCCTTTACTCCCTTGATGTTATTAATGCATAATAATTATCCCCTGGTTACAGCTCCCTTCCTCAACCTATCAACTCCGGTGTTCCTACGGTTCTGTCCTGTCTTCAGTTCTCTCTCTCAGTAATGTTCATTAATGCTCTTCTAATCTGTACCTCTAGTCCTATCCACTAATATGCTGATTATTCCTCACACTATTCAACTAGTTTCCCACAATGACCCAACATGCAATTACACCAAAACTCACATAATGAGGACATAACATTCTTAACTTCTGATCTATCAATTGTTTTCAATTAAGGCAGAGATAATGCTGTTGCTTTTAATGCTTCTGAGATCAAATGTCACCATATAATAATATCTACTGGCCATATTTGTCCACAAGAGTATCCCTCATACTTTAACAATACACAAATCAACCTTTCATCTTCTCTCAATATTTTGAGAGTTTTTTTCTTCCGACCTTTCAGGGAAAGATCTTGTTACCACTCGTGCTAACACAGCTTCCCAGAAGTTAAGTTTGTTAAACCGTCTCCATGGGTTCTTTACTCCCACACAGCTTTTGCTCTGTACAGGGACACATTGCACCCATATATCGAGTATTGCTCACATGTGTGGGAAGGTCCATCCCATACCGCACGGTTGTTTAATCTGCAATTCTTTAAGAACGTGCTTAAATAAATAACTTGTGAAATTGATGATGTTCCTGCCAAAACATGAATAAGGGTTCAGGTATTATGAGAGAAGTTCCAATTTCTATAAGCTGTGAGGGATGTTAACTACGTGTCTTAGTCAGTAATCAAATCACTCCAAGCCATCTAATCACCTTTGTCGACTCCACACTATACTAGACTAGGGTATCCACATTCCATGATATTCCTAACGCAAACCTATGTTGTTCAGGGAATGTCGTTTTAAGTTAGTATGCCAATGAATGCAGATAAACCATCCACACTCAATACAGATAAAAACACGTAAGTAGACTAAACACAACTTATGCCCCATTAAGTTGCCTCGTAAACCAAAGTAAAGAAGGCCAAAATGATTGCACTAGCAAACACAAATTGATGAGATTAACCAGTAGACAAAAATGTAAACAATACAATCCTCTAGAGATAGTTAAGTGATTTACAAACGGCAACAGGTTCATGAGGATCCGGTAGTCGCCTTATATTTCGGAATAAGTTATATAATTATGCTCTTCGTACTTTATAGTAAGTTTATATATGCCAGTCCTCAAAAAACTCAGCCGAACAACACAAATTATTGAACATTAGCAAAAAAGTAAAATAGATTTCATTTATAAGTTGGGAAATCTATATTTCAAAGGTGTATTGGAAAGAAGCGAAGTGTGCTTGCGTGGTATACTGTTAAGGAGAGAGATAAAAAGGGTGTTTGTCGTAGCTAGCTGGATTACTCTCTGTGTAGGTGAGGCACAAATAAAATCTATAAGAGAGGCCCAGCAAAATGAAGCAAGAGTTCCAGCAACTCTTGATTTTTTACGTGCAGTGCCTCTCTTTGATAATGCCCTGTTCGATTGATGCCTACAATCTCCTCACTGTATTGTATTAGGGGTTGATGCGCTAGGGAGCCGATATGTCTCGAAACCCAGCGCAGTTAGTCCAGCAACCCACCCGTATCCCGTATCCCGGTATTGTGGCCCTGACACTCTTTCAACTCTGGGGGAGGCACTCGATACAGGCAGTTCTGCCTTTTGTCTCCCTCACATAGAAAAGAAAAAAGAAAAACTCAAAAGAAACTCTACGCCAGCACCTGGAAATAACCAAATCGAACTATTGCCCATTAGTCGTCCCCTCCCCCCCCCCCTCCTAACCCTTCCACCCCAACCCCAACCCTGCCATCCACCCACCACCACTTCCCTTGTTGTAATAGATTCCCCAGGCATCGTCGCAAATGCAACACACTACACTGCGCTACGCCACACTACACTACGCTACACTACACACCGACACTGTATTAATAGTCTCGACTGCTACCGTGATCCCGCCTAAATCTAACCTAATCTGGGTGAATTGTCACTTCTCAATTTCCTTATTCCCAATAGATTCCTCTGGTAATGGACTTGGATATTACAGAGGAGGTGTTTGGAAGATCTCATTCCGGCGACTCGCAATCGAATCCCTTTATTATGTTTGTGAATTCACAGTTGAACGTAGTGGACAGGAGGGAGGGAGAGGGAGAGAGAATGAGAGAGAGAGAGAGACGTGAACTCAACATGCAATAGAATTATAGAGAATTATGATAATTTACAATAATACACTCCAGCGACATTACTCAATATTTTCCGCCCAAACGTTCATACAGTAAATACACTAATAGTATACACCAATGATATACGTACAAATGCTGTGAGAGTCAATATTTAACATGTGCTATATTTGTTATTTCATATTCTAGCTTTATAATAAACAACGTGTTTTTCAGAGCTCTCTCAGTGCACACACCCTCCCTTGCGCAGAGTGCGAGGCACCCGCCTTTCAACAGTCCCACTCTTATTCTGTCCAGCTCTCCAACCCAAGAATTAGCAATTTTATGTCTGTCTTCTACTCAACAACTGAACTCTGGAACTCTCTCCCTCAATCAATCTTTCATCCATCCTATAACTTAGACTGTTTATATAACTTCGAGTGGCCAGGCATTTTAACCCCAACTTCCCGTGAATTTGGCTCTCTGTCACTCTTTTGGGCTTGGGGGAGACACTCGTTACAGGCAGCCTGCCTTTTGTCTCCTACATACACATGTACAAACAAAATATTGTTCTTTTCATACAGTATCATTGACATAATATGCCCTCATAACTGTGTATGCCCGTTCTCGCTCTCCCTTCCACAACCACAGACCCGTCGACGTACACGTCCACGCACACAGACATAAGCACATAAGGGAACGAAGATAATCTGAGAAATGGAACACTGATTGGTGTGTGATTAGACAAGAGCCAATCCTAGGTGGCCAAGGGAAAGGAGTGATGGTCAGTGTTAAGCAAAGGCATTCTGTTTTTATTGTAGGCTACAGACTAACATTAAACACACACACAACACACGCACATAATCACAAGCACGTGTCTGTCAATGATAAGGGTCCATGCTTTTTTCTCAGATATGGAGGTTAATGAATAAAATATATATATAAGTACACAATTTGTCTAGAATATTTGTATTATCTATGCTAAAACGATGTTTGTGTTGTGGGATTGTGTTGAAGGGAGGGGGTATGCACTGGGAAAGCTCTGAAGAACACAGATTGTTGTAATAGCGATAGAAGAGAGAAAGAGATGCAACATTGCAGCGTGTAGAAAGATATTGTAGGGAACCAAAAACTCAAACAACTATGGGAAAAGCACAACTCACATGTATGGTAACATCTTCAGCTGACTGGCGGAATAAAACTGTCAGATTTTGTCTACTACTGTTGATATGTAGGAACAGTTTGTCAATAAACATTTTGGTAATCCAGTCCGCATAATACAATATAAGAAATTTACATAACTTTAAAATAGTATTTGAGTTATAGTCATAAGAGTCCCCAGATATCATAAACCGTCGCCAGTCTCTTTTTAAGCTGGCTAGCCAGCCAACATGTTTCGGCTTCGTTGTGCACAAGCCATACATTTTTATGCAATATTTGGACAAAACAAAATATATCATCGTTCTTAGTATATATAATAGGACAATAATAGTTACCGCACCAAATCAAATGTCAGAATCATATCGAAATATAGTTTTAGAAATTGAGTGTGATAAGTTTGGGGTGGTAGGCCACCCGAATGAACAGCTGAAGTGGCTAGGAAGGAGGTGGGAGATTCAAATTGTCAAACTTCTTATTTGCCGTCAAAGTTAGCTTTAAGATATTTGGAACAGAATAAGTATATAACTGCAATCTTCATAGGTTCATATTTGATATTATGCACAATTTTGTATTATTCTAGTTTACAATTACATCGGCTCTGTTGTATCTATACAGTACATGTATATGTCACAATTTTCCTACATACAGTGCATGTATCTGGGTGTGTGACGTTATTTCCGGTTGAATATTTGAAGTAGTGCTTGGCATATGACATGGCTTGTCACTGGTATATGTACTGTATGGTAAGCATAATGCTCAACAACATTAGCATGGATTACAATAACGTGTTTGTTTGAAGTGCAACACATCTTTTCACTAAGTATTATGGCTAGGGGTTCTCTTCGAATGAACCATATTGTCGTCCCAATTCATAGAGTGATATCATTAACCGTGAACACTCAAGGAGTACTTTTCACAACACACATTCTCCTGAACACATAACTATTGAAAACGCATTTCATTCTAATGTATTTTCCTAATACCCAAAACACAATGAACGCAAATGTTTACCTAAATTCATTGCATATATTCCACGGGATTGAATATAAATGCTTATCCAACAAATAGGTTTTGTAAATTTTAAAACTAAAGAAATGTAAGAAGAAAATATTTAAATAATTTGATAGTTTTATCAGTTTCTAATTTCTCCTGTGACATCTATAATGGTTGATCGGGTAGACACAAACTAGCATGACATTTCTATTGATAGGAGTGCGGTCTTGCCCCCCCAGTGTGCTCAGTTGGGTAATGCATGATTCCTCAATAGCAAACACAATACAATAATGAATACAATCTCTCCCCCACTCCGACTTCAATTCTAAGCATCACCAATGTATTGAAGCTTCTCGTATTCACATGGACATATGAAGCTTTGTGTATAACCAATTACAATTGCAGCCGATACATCAAAATAACTCTCCGACCTTCAGCAGGAAAAGAAATGGAGGGGTGGTCTTTGCGGCTATTCAATAGCCTTGCAATGTTAGTTTTATTATTTTATGTTATGAGGACGCAGGAATCAAACAGCAGGTTGCATGTAACGAGTGTCTCGCCCAAAGCCAAAAGAGTTATGCTTAGCAGTGACACATTTTAGCAATATTCAACATAATATGAGCATGGTGTTAAAATGACGTTGCATATTCGGGGGTTGTAAGTGAGAGTTGATAGGCATTGTCGTATTGTGAGAAAGGTTACCATTCATTAATATTAGATATGTCGAATTGTATTCTTCGAACTCCTTCGTTTAATATTTGGTGTTCTTTAAACTTCTTCGTCTAATATTTGGTGACAAAGTTCCTTTAGAAATGTGTATTATGAGAACAAAATATAGAAAAGGGTCAGATAAAAGGATTTATCTGTACAGTGAAGGTTCTAATTAGGATATTGTTATGAATAGCTGGTGAGACCAAGTTTGTGAACGTAATTCACATAAGTAGCCAGCACCTCTTTTGTCTCCGCACACGACCATCCGTTAACTCGCAACAGAATATAGCACACAAAACACGAATCCAGGCTCTCTGAGGACCAGAAGTGCATAACAAATCCTCGAAACTAGTTCAGCCCTACAACGTCTAGAACTTCAAGTATGTAGTGGAACTTAAACATGAACTTACACTCAAGAGAAAACCCTGGATCGCATCCATCGATCACTAGGGCGAATCCTTCCCAAGTTGAAGCCAGGGATAGATCATTATCTGCTTTTACGCTACTTTACCGAGATAAATTGAATGGCCACGTATTTAAACTACCAATACGATGAACAGTCATTAAATGATTTACATTAAATATGATTCTTATAGTAGAGACAGTGCTAAAAGTCGTCCCTCACAGAGAGTGACAAAAGTACCAGAGATAATTATGAGCAGGCACTGAACAACTATTATAAGAAACAAGCCCGCCCAGAATGCCAGAGTGGCTAATCCGAAGCAATCCTCCCATATAACTGAAGGCTAATGAAGCCCTCCACCCTCTGTCTCGGAAAGGACACTCGTGCAAACTGGACCCCTATTAATTAATCAAATCCAATATATCACAAGTATATTATGTCCCCCCATTTAAGAAAACATGCTAGTTACTGGGCACATGCAAATTATTTAAAGTAACTGATCCATGAAACCACAGTCGTGAATCGGCTGTGTTGGGTGCAGCAACTAAATGAAGTTAATAGGACAAGTTAAATTAATTAATGCTATGTATTATGGCCGGGCATCACCAGGTGTAATCAATCAGGAAAAGTGTAATCAATACTATGTACAATGGCTGGCCAGCAAAGGCCCGTCACCAGGTGTATAAAAGTGCTTAACATATGTGCATAAAATTACACAATACAAGGTCCTGTGCCTGGTTGTAATTAAAAATAATACACTATACTAACTCCCATAGGTTCTTGAAGCCTGGGGTCCGTATCTATGTTACATCAATACAAGCAAGTAAGTACAGCAAGAAAGAAGAGACCATATCCAAACAGTACTTTCCAATATTGGACAAAGTGATCGGAGGTCTCAAGTTTATCAAGTTGTATATTAGGCAGAACATTCTAATAAATATGAAGTTGGGGATGCAGGACAGTTCATGTAAATGTTCTGATGTTTGGAACTCATACCAATGAGTTCCATGAATCCACCCCAGTGCTTTATTTTGGACTCTGGCAAAAGTGTGCTGCTGAGTGGGGCATAGCAAAGAAGAATTCTGATTAGGGCTTTAAATAAATGTACTTTTGTTTCGATAGTCACATTCTAAATCGGGATATTGATTTAAGGGCCTGTGAAGTTAAGGGAAGGATTTGATTTGGATGACGATTTCATCGAGGTTGTCTGTTGAAAGTTAGACTGAGTACTTTGTTAGTGGACGAGACAGTTACTGGGATATGGTCGGGAGGATGTGTGCGGTAGTTTAAGAATAGTGGTCTGGGACGGAGGTAACCATTGTAAAGTAGGTGAAGAAGGATTTTCGGGGATGAACCTGAATTCATAATTTATGTTTGTATTGTTCTTCTTGGTTGAGCTCTCTTGGCTTTGTTTGTCAAACCATCTACTGTGTTTGCCCTGACAAGTTGTGGCACGTTGTCAGCGTACATAATTGTAAGAGAGTAGTTAGAGATGGGGTCTGGCATGTAATTAGTGTAGAGAATTGTACAGGGTAGGGTGCGAGCATGCACTGAACTATCCAACTCTAGCATTTCCCAAGCTTTCTGGCATTTTGCCCAAACCTCTACCCCAAAACCTCTAGCCCAAAACCTCTTCAACAATTTGTCATCCGTGTCTTTCCCTCCCATTTTCCATTCTGATGGCACAACCATCACTTCTTACTCTGACAAAGGTGAACTCTTCATTCAAACATTTGCTAGAAACTCCACCTTGGATGATTCCAGTGCTATTCCTCCCTCTCCACCCTATTCTCTCCTACTTATGCCTAATTTCCTAATCTTTTCTAAAGATGTATTATCTACCCTTTCTGGACTAAATACTAAGAAG
>JBAKBP010021981.1:0-39673 GCA_037953745.1 Lithodes maja | reverse complement strand
GTAACGTATTTGACACATACAGTATATATATATATAGGGATGGTAATTCGGTAATGTAATACTATTATTAAATGTAAATTTAATATACTGATGTCGTCTGTACATAATTGAATTGAGATTAACAACATTAGTAAGTTACAAATAATAAACATTGTACAACAACATGTCGTGCACATGCATTATTTGTAAATAATATTGTAAGAAATTCCCAATATCAAAGTATTATACTACGTATTATGGCCATACCCATATGGTTGTTATTAACTTATAAGATTAAGTATTTAATCTTTTTATAGATATGTCTGTTGCACGTACCTGCATGGTCATTACCAACATAGTTATATTACCAACATTAAACATTGCCAAATAACGTTCTCTGCACATACAGTAATAGTCAGACAATACGTAGTTTCATTTTTACCATATTACATAAGACAGTTACGTACTTGACACGTATAAATATGGTCATTGATAACCTCATACTGTTTTTAAATGTAAACGTATTATGCTGACGTCTGACGTCGTCTGTACATACCTGAATTGTGATTAACACCATCAGTAAGTTACAAATAATAATCGTTTTACAACAACGTCTTGTGCACATACAATATTTGTGAATAATAACGTACTAAAATTCCCACCATCAAACATATTATAATACGTATTCTAGCATACCCAAATGGTGTCATTAACATTGTAAGATTAAAAATTAACTAGTTTTATGGACATTTCAGAAAATACATAGTTCCGTATTTAAGTATTTAACGTATTAACCCTTTCGCTGCGGGTGACGTTCTGAAATGTTTTGGTAAGTTACAGCAATTTCCAGGCTTTTAAAGCCTGTAAAAAAAGTAAAAATCGAGTGTCAGTGGGTGGGAGCGTGATGGGCCCACCTCCGACCCTCAGAGCACCGAGCGGCTCACTGAGCTAGGCTGTGTCTCGGGCGAGTCTCTCTCTGTCTCTCTCATCAGTGTAGCCAAGCGAGCGAGTGTTACATAATAGCGGGGTTCCCGCGTTTCACTGGGACCACTGCGGGTGAACCAGACCACGTACACGGTCCGTTCTGGTGTAATTTTGAAGCTATTTTCGCCTAGTTTTTCGCAGAATATACTTCATTTAATGCAGATGCTTGATTTATCATTCAGGAGTGCCTGAATATGCCCTAAATAGCCCAAACATAGCCGCAGCCAAAGGGTTAAGTAAGACAGTACCGTATTTGACACGCATAAGATGGTCATTGATAACGTCATAGTGTTATTAAATGTAAACGTAATATGCTAACATCGTCTGTACATACCTGAATTGTGATTGACAACATCAAAAAGTTACAAATAATAAACGTTTTACAACAACATCTTGTGCACATACAATATTTGTAAATAATAATGTATGAAATTCCCAACATCAAACATATTATATTACGTATTCTGGACATACCCAAATGGTCGTCATTAACTGTATTACATTAAATATTTAAACGTTTCATAGAAATGTCTGTCGCACGTACATGCATGGTCATTACGAATGTAGTTATGTTACCAACATTAAACTTTGTAGTATACCGTTTTCTGCACATACTGTAATAGTCAGAAAATACGTAGTTTCGTATTAAACATATTACGTAAGACGGTAACGTATTTGGCACACATAGGGATGGTCATTCATAACATCATAGTATTATTTAATGTAAACGTAATATGGTGACCTCGTCTATACCTACCTCAATTGTGATTAACAATGTTACTAACATAAATGTTTTACAACAACATCTCGTACCCATACAATTTGTTAATAAGAACGTAATAATATTCCTAACATCAAACGCATTCTTATACGTATTCTAGAAATCCCCAAATGGTCATCATTAACTTTGTAGGATAAACATTTTGAACGTCTTTGGGGAATGTCTTTCGCACGTACCTGCATGGTTATTACGAACGTAGTTGTATTACCAATATCAAAGGATACATTCAAACGTTTTCTGCACATACAGTAATAGCCGCAAATAATATGGCTATTATTTAATATATTACGTAAGACAGTAACCTATTTGACACACAAAAGGATGATCATTGATAACGTCATAGTTTTGTAATGTAAACATAGTATACTGACGACGTCTGTACATACCTTATTGTGAATAGCAACATCAGTAAGTTACAAATGTATATGTATGTATGTATATGTATATGTATATGTATATGTATATATATACAGATGAATGCAGGAAGGGAACGTCATCATCGGACTACGATGGACTACCATACCCATACTCAGGCACATACCCCATTGCTGGGGGGGGGGGGCCCTAACATGAACCCTTAAAGTTCCAATTCTCAGAGTCCGAGACCACTTTCATGTTCCCTCGCCCCTTTCTCTAACTCGTTGAGTCAGAGAATTTTACAAGGGGATGAGGATTCCTAGCCTCCTGCTGTCTAGGCAGCTACAAATTGGACCATAAATAGCCAGCAATGGCAAATCTCGATAGAACACACCGCCACACGCCTCGCCACCGTACGCTCTCATTTCCCATGGAGCACACACGACTCTCTGACTCGCGCTCAGCTGATTCGCCCAACCATATTGCGGGCAGTGTTAGCAGTCGTGGAAGGACCAGGAAGCCCTCCTTCTTATGCACCTGCAACAGTAGCTCAGAAGAGAGTGCAGTAAGAGTACGAAAAACACGTGCTGGAGGGGGCAAGACACATGCAACAGGCACGACACATGCCAAAAGGTCGTTGGCCTCTGCTTCCTCATTCACCACCACCCCCTCAACAGTACGTGGAACGAGTACGATGCTCACCACCACACCAGGAGCAAGTCGCCATCCTAGGAATGCAGGATCAGCAGGCACAGCTGGGAGGAAAAGGAAGGGTCACGCCTATTAGTATACGCTGAATAATGTGACACCTCCCACCTCGACTACTACCACCAACCACACCCGTCCCTGCACCACCGCACACCATAACCGCCCCTGCACTGCCGCCCATGCCCTTGCTTCTGGCCCATCTCCTCGCATCAAGAAAACATTGACACCGTCAAAGTTTGATGCGCTCCTCTTCCCTCCTGATGGGTCTGACGATGACGACGCAGGAGCCTCAAGGGAACTCCCCGATGCTAGGAACTTTGGTTGGGGCAGTGAAAGTAGGAACGAGTGTGATCATGGCCACCAATTCAGGGAGGAAGATGAGGAGGAGTAGGAGGAGGAGGACTTTTTGGAGCATCGTGACCACGACAGCGAGCTGTTTGACATCGGCGCAGATGCTGATGTTGATGAAGGAGCTGATCTCATTCGTAAGGCATCAGTTTATTCATTTGTCTGGTCCGAAAGATATGATTTCATGCCAGATTTACACCAGTTTGATGCAAATCAATCTTGGTCAACTACAGATTGGCCCTGAAAAGATCAGGCAAATGAAAGTGATTTCTGTACATTTTTTGACCTGGAGATGATGACACATCCTGTTTCCCAAACCAATGCATACTATATATCACTGGGTGAAGGAAAGAATTGATGTAATCTCATCGAGGGCAAGAATTCACGCCTGCAGTGATATAACTGTAACGAAATTCCTGGTGTTCTTTGCAAATGTTGCTTATCATGCCTCTTTGCCAGAAGCATGTGACGCACTCATCAACACCCCAATTTTCCAGAAATACATGACTAATGAATGATTTTTTTTGGCTGCTGCACTTTTTGTACTTTGCAGACAACGAAAATCCAAACACAGATGATCGAATCCGGAAAGTCCGGCATCTGTTCACCATGTTATTGCAAAGGTTCAAGAAGTATTTCTACTCCTTTCACAACCTGATGATTGATGAGTCGCTAGTGCTCTTTAAAGGGCGCCGGCTGTTCAAAGAGTACATACCCTTGAAGAGGCACAGGTTTGGAACCAAGCTGTTTGTATTGTGTGACTGCGAGACAGGCATAGTGCTAGACATGATCGTCTATACCGGCACAGATATAGATATTCCTAGAGTCGGTGCCAACGACCCCTTAGGTATGTCAGAGCACATAGTCAAGAAGGTGATGGAGCCCTACATGGGCAAGGGCACATGTTGTACACCGACAATTGGTATACAAGTCCTGCTCTCTTTCAGTTTCTTTATGACAACCAAACGGGGTTATGTGGAACTGCCAGAAATATCAGGAAGTACATGCCCAAGTTAACTGGCCCTCGCATTCACCTGGACGACCTTTCCTCCACTGACACCCCTACTGAGGACGACTTGGCAGAGGAACACCGACAACGGTAACAGGAACAGCAAAGACGAAAAAAGGAAGACCCATTACAAACAGCTGAAGAAGTCTGGGAAAGTCGTGTCTATGAAATGGAACGACAGACGGCCATTCCATTTGCTTTCTACTGTTCACACAAGTGCCCAAGTGGACACTGGTAAAATCCACTACCGTACCAAGAAGCCTATACAGAAACCTGATAATGTGGTAGTATATACCAAGAACATGCACCTGGTGGACAAGTCAGCATGCCAACTTGCAGGCTTTGGGTGTCTGAGGAAGAATGTGAAGTTGTATCACAAGCTTTTCCTCCACATGGTTGACATCACGAAGCTTAACGCCTACAACTTGTGGCTTATGAAGAAAGACATGTCCCCGAACAAAAAAAATCAAGTTTCGGGAGTTCGTCTACAATGTTGCCTACCGGGTCCTCGAGAAACATGGCAGGCCACCTCAACTTTTAGGGGTTGCCGTAAAGTCGAGCTGACCGACAGACTCCTGGATGGCTACCAAATTCACTACCCTGTGTACACAGGAATTTGTTAAACTTTCATTCATGAGTTGCAAATAAATAATGCATGAAAATGTCATATTGTTATAACTTGCATTACTAACATAATTTATTGATATTGACCTCCAAAACTACATGCACTATGCGTATCAAGCACTATGTTTAGTCTAATACAACAATAACACAATGCAGTGTATAAGGTCGAGAGTCCCGTGAATGAGCACTGTAACCTGACACTTTCCTCCCTCGCCACCCTCCCACCTCCTCCGTTCGCTATTACTTTCCATTTCATCTTCCGTCATTCCTCTTTACGCTTGATTTATCGGCATCTATTCTTCACATGTGCCTCAAAAAATACATGCACTATTCCTTTCAAGCACTATCATTGTGTAGTCTAATACAACAATAACACATTGCAGTGAATATAGTTGAACGTCCCATCCCGTGAATGCGCACTGTAACCTGACACCTTTCTCCCTTGCCAGCCTCCCACCTCCTCCGCTCACTATTAGTTTCCCTGCCATCTTCCATCATTCTTCTGTACACTTGATTTATAGGTGTCTATTCTTCACATGTGCCTATTCATTCAAGTTTATGCACAGTTGAAGACATATAAAAGTGCTTTATAGGCGAGATATACAGCGTTCTTATCAATAACGCCTCCCTCCCTCCTCATGCCCGCCCACACTCACACACACTCGCTTGCCCGGGCTGTGTCGCGCCTATGCGCGCCATATATTCAACTCGCAACCACTACCAAACCACACCCAAATTTTTGGGGTGTGGAAATGTATATATTGGCGAATGCGGATATCAATTACCAAGACGTTGAAGTGGATTTTTTTCAATTCTAGGAGACACGTTATTTGGAAATTACTTCACACCAAGCTACCCTGGCCCCTACCTCAATGGCGTGCTCCCCAGGTTAAGTGATTGAGATAGTTCGAAGCCTGTTAGTTGTTGAATGTTAATTTTATACTAGATACAATTGTTTAATAGTAGCTAGAATATTCTTTAAAGGATGTCAGCTGAGTTCCAACAGCTGAGCTCTGGACTCCATCTTTCCCTCATCCTATGACTTAAATTACTTCAAACTCCGTGTGTGCAGACATTTTGGCTCGAACATTCCTTGATTTTGGCCCTGTCATTCTTTCAACTCTGGGGCAGGCACTCGTCACAGGCAGTTTTGCCTTTTGTCTCCCTCATCCACATAGAACAAAAAATAGAAGGGGTAATATATAAATGCATAATACTGACGTTACCTGTATATACCTGTAGCATGATTAACAACATCAATAAGATATAAATAATAAACATAATGGTTGCACTCCTGGCAGCCATGTTCAGAGCTGCCTCATTTGTCAGGTTTTTAAATTCATGATCAGACTAAGGTCTAATCCTACCTCTCTCTTGGTCTGCCTCTTGGTGCAGCTCCATCTTTGTTCATGGACTTGCATCTTTTCACCCAACTTAGTTCATTCATCCTCTCCACATTTCCAAACCCTCCAAGCCTGCTAGTACACATCTCATCACTGATACACTTGATATCTATCCGTCTCCTCAACTCTTCACTATGTATCCTATCTTGCAGATTCTTCCCACACAGCCATCTCACCATTCTCATCTTCTTACATTTCATTCTGTTGATATCATCCACTTTGACAGGCCATATTTCTGAAGCAGATGTCATTACGGTTTTAGCACATGAGGCATACACCTTTCCCTTCAAGGGGAGGCGGAATCTTCCACCACCGGCAAAGATGGTATCTACCAAGTAGCAAAACATGTCCACCATATCCTGTGACTCATTGCCAAGGTTAACACTCACCAGCTGGTCATTGAACACAAGCTTACCTTTGCATACTATGCAAACAGTGGGCCCTTGTGAGTAGCGATTCAATTAGTCTAGCCAAACTGCTGCTAACCCCAAAACCGATAACCGCAAGGCCCATTGTCTATGGGAAAAAGGCCAAACTACTTTGGGCCCTTTGACAAAATCCCCCATTTTCCGCCTTTGACTATTCATTTTAAGCATAATATACATAGGATAGTATATTAAGGGTCTCCTCAGGAATAAATGAAGGCCACCAGGATACTTTCTCAGAATATACAGTACAATGCTATACAATTTCTTCTTCCACGCATAAACCCTCTTCACAACTCCCTTTTTAGCTGCAGCGTTTATGTCACCTTCCGGGCATCTAACCGGCTCCTCTCTGTCCCCTCAACCACCATCAGGCACCGCCTCACCTGTGGCAGCCTTCTCAACAACTGTTACGGTCAGTCTTGAGAGATAGGGGGGGGGGGGGGGGATCACACACAAAAGCTTTTGCCGGACATGTGCAGTATGATAGAACAAATCTGAATGTAACAAACATGGCCACCAACAAGTGCCGGATGGCTTGCGCACAGACCATAAACAAACCGTTCCATGGAATTCAACCGCTGGTGTACCTAGCAGTGGCAGACGATACTCTGAATTGAGTTTGCACCCGTACCCTTTTCTGCATACTGCACATGGGTGGCAATTGCCACCCACTCTCTGTAAGGGAGGAGGCATACATTAAGAGAACACTGATTATTGTAATAGTAGTGGGAGAGTGAGAGATATACAGCATTGTGGTGCATAGTGAAAGATTGTAGGGAATTAGTAGGTGGAAGTGAGTTGATAAGACAAAATGTTATTGACTCAACCCTTTCGAAAACTGTGGTGTGGGTGGAACCTTCACACACATGAGAACAGTACTTGATACATGGGTGCACTGTGCCCCTGTACAGAGCAAGAAGCTGTCCAGGGGTAGAGAACCCATGAAAACGGTTGAGCACACTTGACTGCTGAGAACTTTTTCAGCAAGAGTGGTGATATTGCCTTTCCAAGAATGATCAGTAAAAAAAAATATATACTGTAGGCCTAAATGAGAAACCATTAATATTGACAAATGATGAAGGGTTGAAGTATGTGTTATTGATGAGAAAAGGATAGTCATTTAGAAGATCGCGACTGGTAGGTAGGTGTAGAAATTGGGTTTTGTAAGTATGGAAAGTAACAGGATTTTCTCTGCCCAATTGGAAACAGTTGATAGATAAAAAAAATAGGCATGCTATGGCCTCATTACCTGAGTTTTGGAGTGATTGCATGGTGGGGCATTGTAGAAAACTAGTTGAATAGTGTAAGGTAAAGTGACAGTCATCAGCATATGAGTGGATAGGACTTCTAATTGTACAGTTGAAAAGATCATAAACGAATATAAATTGAACTGGATATAAAAGAAAACCTTGAGGAACAACAGAGTTGATAGGTTGAGGAAGTGAGCAATGGCCGTCCACAACCGTTATAAAATGACTCTATCGAAGACTTTCGATATGTCTAGCACAATAGAAAATGTTTCACCAAAGTCCCAAACGAGGATGACCAAGAGTTATAGTAAGGAAATATGTTAGAATAACTCAAATCATGAGGCAGTATTCTTGTCAATACCGTCCCTTTTTATTTCAGTTATTCATTTGCACGTCTGCCTTTGATGGTACAGTACTGGCCCTAGCTCCAAGTGGGTCAGTTATGGTGAACCGTAATCATAACGACGCAAATTTTCACATACTGGGCCTTTAACCCTAAATCTGGTTGTCAGTAATGCCTCATTATATTTTAGATATTAGTTTGCAGCGCAAGATGTATTGGGTCAATGACTAAACAATATATTTATTTTGATTCATTGGTTCACTCAGTGTGCCATTAACCATAATTCTGACTACCAGTATCATCTTGTTATATTTTAGTTTTCCGTTTGCACCCCATCCTTCAATGGAACGGTACTGGTTCACTAAATGGGCTAATTGTTTAGAACAGTTATTCAGACAGGCCGACACAAATGTTAATGTATTGGTTCAACAACCATAAATCTTGCAGCCAGTATTGGTCCAATATATTTTAGTTAGGAAATGATACATTAAAGACAGAATTAATTTATTCAAGACAAGTAGTGCCATACAAGTCGAATAACAGTGTTCGAGACCCTTCGCACAGGTCCTGGGGGTCTCGGGTGGCTCTTCCGGGGTCCTCGCTCTGACTATAGGGCGGCTGGAGTCCTTTGGCGGCTGGTGGCTATCGCCCTGCTTGTCTGGTCCTCTTGTACACTCAAGTTGTGGAGAGAAGGCAGCTTCTCCTCAACTACCAAAACGACCAAGGCCTTTCCGGGAGTTGGGGGTAAGCTCACCTTAGGGGTGACTGGTAAGCCAACCCGCCCTAGTCGCTCCTCGTCAGTGGTTGACGAAAGAGTGGATGGAGAGTGACTGCTCAGGGAGTCGGGGGTAGTCTTTTGCACATACTGTGTCTTACTAGGCATCTCTGCACCAGGCAAGGGCAACTGAGTCATCATAGCAACAACACTAAGTGATCTGGGCTCAGACACAGGAACCGTGCTCCTCCGGCAAGCATTATAACTTACGCGACTTTGCACTTAGTTACGATCAGAACAGCAAGCGTTATAACTTACGTGTCTAGATCCTCGGCTGGTGCCTGGGTCTACGTCCAGTACCTCACTTCTCCGACATGCGTTATAACTTACGCGGTTCGGCACTGAGTTAAGAGTTGGACAGCAAGTGTTATAAATTATGTGACCTCGTTCCCAGTTGATACTGTGACAAGCCTTTCCCACTTTAGGCTTAATGTCCACTCTAACCTTAGGACTGTCTGTGAAGCAACCAAATATAGCTTTTGTCAAGCCAGCAGGCTGATTGCTTGACAAGGGTTGAGCTGGGTGAAGTAGTGTCTTTTTGGCTGGGATGTCACGGTTGGGGCATATCCGGGCAGAAAGATTGTACAGTTGAAAATATCATGAACAAATATAAACTGAACTGGATATACAGTACGAGAGAACCTTAAAGAGTTGGCGAATGTGGTGATGTCTCTTGTTGATTATTTGAGGGTCGTGCAGCAGTTGCATCTGGTTGTTCATTTATGTATGATCACTCGTTCATGTTTTGTCATCCGGGCCTGGAGCTTATCGTAGGCGAAATCGGTTTTCGAGGGAGTGTAAGTGACGGGTGCATCCACATTTTGGAGCGTCTCATTCTCGGATCGATTTTGGTTGGAGAGCGAGGACTGAGGGGGCATTTGCTGTTTCCCACTGGTGCACACTGTGGAGATGGAAGGTTTGTTGTAATCCAAGGGTTGTTGGGCGTGTGTGGGGAAAAGAGCTGCTTGCAAATATTTGAAGCTGTGATGGAACGTCGACTTGGTTGGGGCTAGCGCTTTAGTTTCCCCTGTTCGTCTCCTCTTAGCTCCGTTTTCTCCTGTGTATGCAGAGGAGGAAGATGGTGGCCTGGATGGGTGACTCTCTTGTTGGTATCAATGCTTAATGGTGGCAATGCGAAAGTAGTGACTATGCGAGTTTGAGGTTGGTACTGTGTTCCTAGGCCGCATATCACAAATATTATTCAATTAACACTTAAAGAGCGGGGCCCGACTTAAGTCCGTATCTAAAAAGCAGCAAGTTAGGAGCATTATTAAGGCTTTTAAAGGGTTAAAATCGAGTGCAAATGGCCGAGAGCGCAGCAGGCCACACGGCCGACACCCAGGGCTTACCGCCTCCCACTGACTCACGTTCCCTCTGTTCTCGAGAGGCCGGCAGTGTAGCCAGTAGTGAGCGTAGCTGGAAAAAATATGCCGCTATACGCTAAACTCCCATGTTAGTGGTAGCACTGCATGAAAACGACGAGTGCTACGTAGCTCGTTCTGGTCTCATTTTGAAGCTTGTAGCGCCTAGTTTTTTGCTGAATACATTTCTTTTCATGCAGATACTTGATTGATCATTCAGGAGGGCCTGAATATGCCCAAAATAGCCCAAAAAACCCCGCTAGACGAGGGTTAAACCCTTTAATCCGAGAAAGAAAAAAGTCCTCATAGGTTTGGTGGGCTAAGGCGAAGGTTCTCATAAGATCCAAGGCCTAAAAAGAGCCTTTTAAAACAACCTAGTGGCACTCAAAACAAAGCAATATGTGATAAGGTGAGATAATTTCCCTCCATTACTTTCTACCATTCTTACATATGTGTCCCCCCATTTCCCCCCCTCCTCAGTTATCACCTATTTTTCCTCTTATTCCCCCTTTTATCGGGTAATTTTCAGCGCGAATTTCCTTCCCGCAGTCTTTATAGCATGGGCGAGGCATCTAGACATACTTGCAACAGAGAAACTTCTACTTAGAGCCGTTAGTGTCGCTTGAGATCTCTGGAGGAGAGGATATATGCCGCCGTGGCTCTTCCCTAACCCGGGAGCTGCGGGGAGACTCTTAAGAGTTCCCCCGGCGGACTGCAGGAAGACTCTTGAGAGAGAGTAAAATAAAAAATCAACTTTTGACATCGAAAAAAAATTATTGTTTTTATTTTTATTTTTTTATTTTTATTTTTTTTTTGGCCCCTGGGCCATGCAAAATCTCAGTCCTCTACCTCCCCTCCTTCCCCACTTTCCTCCTCTCCTTCAGTTATCACCTATTTTCCCTATATTATTCCCTTATTCTGAGGTATATTTTCGTGCTAACATTAGCGAGTTGCAAGCAGGGTGTTGTCATCACTGATGGCAAGCGAGTGCAAGAGAGAGAGAGAGAGAGTATCGATCGACTGTGTCTCAGTGGCCTTGGGGGAAATTGGCGGGAAAGCAGTTTGCCTCGCCCATACATTATACAACTCGCGGGCTATATCTCCGATTTTGACCATCCAAACGCTGTTTTCACTCGTTTTATTGTTGTTTCAGGTTAATACTTTTATAATCAACCCATAATAGGCGCATATGGATAATTATTAATGCTATTAATGGTACAATGAATATTTTAGTGACGGAAACACCTCAAATACGTCAGCACAGGGGGACGTTTTCAATTACCCCCATGCGCACTTGTTAGGCTAATGAATGGACCGGTCGGCAATAATGTCTTTTTCACCCCCCAAATACTATTCCCACTCGTTTGATTGCTCCTCAATGTTAATATCTTCATATTAAACGTAAAATAGGCGCATATGAATAAGTTTTAACAATATTTATGGTAAATTGACGCTTTTCGTCGGGAATTAACTAAAATACCTCCGCATGGTGGGACGTATCAAATACCATAGTCTAGCCTTTGCCGGGTTAAACATTTCAGTAGTCTATAGACTATAGTAGGCTAGTCTATTACACTAAATGGGTTAACCACTTCAGCACCATGACAAATTTTACCTTTAATTCTGGCTGGAATTAGATGATTTATGCAGTTTATGATATTAAGAGAGTTTAATGAAATATCGTATTTACCCATTTGAGTCTTGGAAGTAGATTATAAACTAAAGAAAATTTCGTCTAATGATAACCAGCATATGATGAATATTATGTAGCCTATATTGTGAAGGGTATATAATCTACTTCTATGACTTAAATACGTAAATACGATATCAATAAACTCTCTTAATATCATACTGTAGGTCCATCTTAAACTGCATACAATCATCTAATTCCAGCCAGAATCAAAGGTAGCTTTTGGGTTCTCGAAAGCCCACCAGGCTACATCATAACATTTGAAATATAAAAGCTAAGTATCACAACTCTATTGAGAGACCTTAACTTACCTTACCGAACTTAACCCATAATAGTTTAATTCAATCTTATTCAACTGACGAAAAATGAACTTAAATATGCATATTTCAAGATTACAATCGTACAAAGATGGCGGCCTTTGAGAGACAAATGGCCGTCATCTTGCAGGCTGTGACACAAAACCTTCATATATACCTTGATCCCATATTAGGTCGTAGTTTCGCAACTAATACCTAGTCTATTCTAAATTCCAGCACAATTTCTGGATAAGTATTCCCAATGTTAGAAATGCTGTGTTAATAAGAAAACCGTGTCTTCAATTCCGGGAGCAGTCACCTATCCAGTTATGTAAGTGTACAGAGATTGAACATCGTTGCCAGATACAAGAAAGTTTACCAGCAATGATAAATTGTAACTCCATTTGTGAATTTCACCGGTATATACCACGAGTAAATAGGAAAGTAATCTGATTGGAAAATGTTAATATTAAATAGCTCTGTGATCTTCATTAAAGATTTGTCGTGCAAGACACAAGGTTCGTTTTATGAGTGGTTATGGCAACAGTGTCTCCTTCGGAAGTTCAAAATATTATCAACAGACGGAACTCTGAATAACGGGACTGGCTGCTCACTGGCAGCAATTACTATACCAGTGAATGACCACGAAGGATAAGTAAATTATAATGTGCAGTAATTAGTGAGTGTGGAGGCCAAAAGAAGGGTATTGAGCCTATATATATATAATTGTTACCTAGTATACCTAATGCTTCGTTGAGAGGGAGAACACGGTTGCGTCAATGCCTAGGCTATGTCTAACCTACAACTTTTGTCAATAGATTCTTTTAACATTCATTAATATCAAATTTCGAATATCAAACGTCAAATATCGAACATGAACCGTCAAACATCGAGCTGTTGTCAGCCAGGCTGCCAGTTCTATGTAGCCAAGGCTTAGGCTAGCCTTGGCCCTAGTTCTAAATTTAGGCTAGGCTATATAATTTTGTTATTTGACTAGCCTAGGCATATATTTTTAGGTCAATATAAGGGAGCCGGACCACAGCAATTTTCAATTATTAATTTTTGGTAGCATTCAAGGAGACTACTGCAGGACTTACCTCTGACCGGGTATAGGCTATCCAGTATAACTAAATAAGTTGGTCACCAAAATAATTATATGGTACTAAAATGGAATTTTGTCGTAACATGGTTGTCAATACCTTCCTATAGACGGCACCGATTCGAACACACGCCATTTTCACCTGTCTCCCGAGGTTGTGACGTGTAAGAGGTAAGATTTTTTCGCATAGATTTAAACTTCCGGAAATTAATGGGTAATAAATACCACGTACTGAGTACTATGAATTCGCTGTTGCTGGCATGCAAGGGCTAGTTTAGAATTCCACGCACTTGGTACTATGAATCCGCTGTTGCTGGCATGCAAGGGCTAGTTTAGTATACCACGCACTGGGTACTATGAATCCGCTGTTGCTGGCATGTAAGGACTAGTTTAGTATCCCACGCACTGGGTACTATGAATCCGCTGTTGCTGGCATGCAAGGGCTAGTTTAGTATCCCATGCACTGGGTACTATGAATCCGCTGTTGCTGGCATGTAAGGACTAGTTTAGTATCCCACGCACTGGGTACTATGAATTCGCTGTTGCTGGCATGCAAGGGCTAGTTTAGTATCCCACGCACTGGGTACTATGAATCCGCTGTTGCTGGCATGCAAGGGCTAGTTTAGTATCCCACGTACTGGGTACTATGAATCCGCTGTTGCTGGCATGCAAGGGCTAGTTTACTATCCCACGCACTTGGTACTATGAATCCGCTGTTGCTGGCATGCAAGGGCTAGTTTAGTATCCCACATACTGGGTACTATGAATCCGCTGTTGCTGGCATGCAAGGGCTAGTTTAGTATCCCACGCACTGGGTACTATGAATCCGCTGTTGCTGGCATGCAAGGGCTACTTTAGTATCCCACGCACTGGGTACTATGAATCCGCTGTTGCTGGCATGCAAGGGCTACTTTAGTATCCCACGTACTGGGTCTAGGTTAGGTTAGGTTGGGTTGTTTGGTTAGGTTAATATACTAGGTCTCAGAAACAAGATTCGTAGTTGCGGTAGTATTTACAGATACGGCCGAATACCGGTACTAAATGGGCGGTGGCCCAACCGCCATGTTGTATCCCACGTAGGCCTACTAGGTACTACGGACACATTGTAGGCGTTAGGTGTGGATTAGGCTTGTATCCAATGTACTAGGTCTATGTTACTGGATATTTATGGTTTAAATAAGTGCTACGTTTTCGATAAATCTTGTTATATGGCTTTGCAATTAGGGAAATCATGAGCCGATTTCCGACATTTAGTTAGTCTTTTTCGATTCTCAAAATCCGATCCAAGTTTTGCCAAAAATTGGCTTCGGGTTTTCCAAAATTATGTTTTTTGGGGTTTGCAATTTAGGGAAACATGAGCCAAAATTCTAAATTAGGTTACTGTAATTTGTTTACTCTTAAAACTCTCAAAATCCGAGCCAAGTTTTGCCAAAACTTGGCTCGGGTTTTCCAAAATTTGGGTTTTATGGCTTTGCAATTTCGGGAAACCTGAGCCAAATTTCTAAATGAGGTTACTGTCATTTTGTTGTCTACAAACTCTCAAAATCCGAGCCAGCTTTGGCCAAAATTGGCTCTGGTTTTCGAAATATTGGGTTTTAGGCCTTTGAAATACTTTAAAACCCGAGCCAAGTTTTGCTAAACTACGTTTTAATCGCCGTTTTACGCATTTAACCCCTCATTTTCCCTGTACATTATAGCCCTCCCCACTATCGGGCGGTGTGTCGTAAGATCGTTGTATAATGGGCAAAACGGTTTCGCCAAGGGTTGTAATTATTTCCAAACACTATATATTGATGAAAACTAACAGGGAAAAATAAAACAAATCCATGGGAAAATTGGTGACCATCTTATTTAGTTTTTCCAGCTATCCTAGTGTTTACTAGGCTATACCCCTTTGAAAGGACATTAGCCTAACCAACATACCGATCCTAGTATTATGGGTGGGGGTTGCCGTCCCCACACCCCAGCTGTTTGACATCTTTGACTTAAATTTTGATGTATTTGTATGTGAAGTGGGTATTTTTTTGGTAAAAATTGAAGAGACCCCAGACAGCCTTTTTACTAGTTAATTTTAGTGTTTTGTTTATTTTTCTTTGATATTCAGTATTGTTTAATACCGAGGACCATCGCATTTTAGAATTTTCAACATTAGCGTAACCTAACCTAACTTAACCTAACCTAACCGAAAACTAACCGACGGTCTAAACCCCGCTCACGTTCCCTGTTTATGGGTGCGCGACGGTCTAAACCCAGCTCACGTTCCCTGTTTATGGGTACGCGAATATCTAAACCCAGTTCACGTTCCCAGTTTAGTTTTCGGATAGGCTAGGTTAAGTTAGGTTAGGTTAGGCTAATGTTGAAAATACTAAAATGCGATGGTCCTCGGTATCAAATAACACTGTATATCAAAGAAAAATAAACAAAAAACTAAAATTAACTAGTAAAAAGGCTGGGTAAGATTAGGAGTAGTGGGCGTACCACTACCGACATAAAGATAAAGCATAAATCATCTATGTAAAACATTACCCTAACCTAGCCTAGTACTACATGAATACTAGGTTAGGTTAGGTTAGGTTAGGTTGTTTGGTTAGGTTAATGGTTTATAGATGAGTTATGCTGTATGTTGGTAGTGGTATGACCACTACTCCTAATCTTACCAAAGGCTGTCCGGGGTCTCTTCAATTTTTACAAATTTTTGTATTTGTCAATAACGAAAATCCTCCATGCGGACTATGCCTATATGGAGAAAAATATAGCGAATCTATTGGTGCCTATTTTCCCTAATAAATTGTTTCGGCAAGAATGTTAAGTGCGGGCGTACCGCCAGCCTTGTTTACACTGCGCGTAGTGGCGTCGGACCTTTCCCATCATGTTCCTGTCTATTTTGACTGCCCTTGGATATAAAAATACATTAGCCTAACCAAACAACCTAACCTAACCTAACCTAGTATTCATGTAGTAATGACAGGGGGCAAATAACAGAAAATATAGCGTCGAAATCGACGGGAACGTAACTGCGAGTGCACAACGTGACAACATGACAACCGTACACCCGGAAACTACATCCTTCCCATTGTTTCTCATAACGCTGCAGTAGTGCTGTTTAAATTAACTTGTTTTGGGGGATGTGTTATAATGTTATTTAGCCTAGCCTAGGCCTATCCTATATGGTTATAAGCTTTCTATAATAAAATTTGTTCATGGAAATTATTATTTAGCCTAAGTCTAGGCCTACCCATTATCCAAGAATCTAAAAACACGGCCCTCGATAGTGGGAAGGGCTGTGAAGAATAGCCTAGGGAAATTGAGGGTGTAGCAGTGACTTTATGGTTGCCCTTTTTACCTCTTACCTTAATAATTAATTATTGTCCTTGATTATGCTTGTAGTTGAGGTTTTCACTGTAAAAACATGTTGAAAGGTAACTTGTTAAGGTATTGATTTGAAGTAAAGACACTGTTAGTGCAGCAGATAGGTGGAAGAATTGTGTGTTTCAGGATACAAGTGTCAAAATTGGCACACACAAAAATAAACAGTCTAATCAAAATTAGCTATAGGGCCATCACAGGTTTAGCCTATGTTGGCTTTGGCAGCCCCTTTTCAATTAATCTCCATTAGAGTACTGAAACACAGATATTTACCCCAAACTGTATACTGTGGTAGAGACGTCAAACTAGTCTCAAATGACTCGTCCGGGCAAGGGAAACAACTTATATTCAGAGAATGTTTGGCTAATGTTGACCGTTTGACTTGTACTGGTCCCTGAAGTTTATTATCATCCTACAAATTGGTAAGAATTGTTGCTAATTGCCACTAATTTGTTGAACTACAGGGACCAGTACAAGTCAAATGGACAACTTTTTTATAAACATTGTCTGAACATTTATTGTTTCCCTTGTTCAGACGAGTCATTTGAGACTAGTTTGATATCTCTACCACAGTATGCAGTTTGGGGTAAATATCGGTGTTGCAGTACTCTTATGGAGATTAATTGAAAAGGGGCTGCCAAAGCCAACATAGGCTAAACCTTTGATGGCCCTATAGCTAATGTTGATTATACTGAGTTTATTATTGTGTGTGCCAATGTTGACACTTGTATCAAGAAACGCACAATTCCCACATATGTTTCACATAATATCTGCCCCACTAGTTGGGGTTTCTAGGCTTTTATTACCAGAAAAATAGATTATGCTTAATTAGGGGCTGGTTTGAGTTATTGATTGTCTTTGTAGGTATTGTAGCTACCCGACTAGGAAATACCTACAGCTTTGCACTATATTATAAAAGCAATTAGATTGAGCTATATTCCTGTGATTATAATCTTTCCTGTAGAAGAATAAAGAATAAGAATAGCGAAAATATATAATGGTATACATACTAATTATCGCACTGTATCGCACTGTCACTGTATATGTCACTGTATTAATTACCACGGCCGCATGAAGGGTTCACCTTCCTGTGTGGCTCTCTGATCTGCTACTGGACAATGCCTGGGGGCACGAGCGTGCCCGGCTTCTGACCAGTGTGGAGTCATACGATACAAGTTGCTAGCAATCATATTGGAGTTGCTGCAATACTTTAAGAAGACCATGGGAATGCTTGCTTACTCTGCAAGAATTGTACCAAGTCCTTTTATAGGTGGGGGAGATGATCTATCTATAGGGAGATCATTCCCAACTAGAATGTACAGTAGTATACTTAAGTAAGTGAATAACTGTTATAAGGGTGTGAGTTATATATGTGATTATATGAGTTACGCTAGAGTGTACAGTCGCTCAAAATGCGCTGTGGCTGGGCTACGTAAAGTGAGGCCCACCGAACATATAATATTATATCATCTCTATCATCCCTATGACTTACATAACCCTATTCCCAGTGTATAGCAATGCCAATGAAAGTGTGATAAAGGTGAGGACCAAAACTTACACGTTAGCATTAACAGGTGCTTAAATTTTTCCTCACGCCAAAGCAACAGGTGATCAACCCTGAACGGAAGATGAAGGGAGAGACTTACTAGGATAAGGTTGTTGACGAGAGTCATGGAAGGGGGTTAGTGTAGTAGGAAAAATGATTTCCTGATTAATTAAGAAAACTAAGGTTAGTTGTATTCTGAAGAATTTATGAAATTCATGAGGTTTGAGAATGCTCGTAAGAGATGATGATTAGGTCTAAAGAATTACCTGTGAAAGAATATGTTAATAGGAATGAACTCTGAGGAGAGGTTAGTTATCAAGTCAATATGTTGACGAAAAGGAAGGGTGAAGATTAGTGAAATCCGTACTTCGCAGTGAACAGGTGCCTGACACATCCCATGATTATTAACTAGTATTCTAAATCTAAACTATGAGCCATTCAGTCACAGATGCTTGAGTCAAGGTAAGGTCGCATGCATTTATGTCCGGGGACAGAGGGAAAACACATACTCAGGACGCTCAGACAGGGGAAGATACGAGGACCTACATGAATAAAGGTGTCTTTGTTTGTCACAGTCACAAGTTGAAGTTCGTCGGGGACGAGCAACATGTCTGCTGTATCAGTAAAGGTCAGTAATCATCCGTGTAAAAGAAACGGGAACGGCAACATTCTTCAGTCATTGTAAAATGTGAGAACTGGAACTGAATGTGGACTAAAATGGTGAGTGTAATAACTGTATCTATTTATGAGAAATAAAGTATACAATTCTCTTACTCAAAATGCGGTAACAGGGCAAACTGTTCCTTCTCTATGGCTGATGCTGCACAGAGATGAGCAACAGGCAGTAGATCAATGATGATCCATCTCTGATATCACCATACACCATGAATTCATCACATTCGTCTTACTTGTGAGTTGTACATCTATACTTGTGAGTCATACTTCTAGAATTCTAGACTCTATAGAGCTTTTCCTGCAGTCTCCAGGACAGCGAGTCTCTTTCTTAGCTTTCATACTTCAGAAGTGTGGGCTTTTCTAAAGAGCTCATAGGAGGGTAGGTCAGCAAATATAACAGTCCTCTCTTTATACACCGTGAGTGAGCGTGTTTGGCTACCTGGGTAGGATCGTCAGGCAGGGCCAATTGGATCTTCCGTAATTTATGATTTATATGAGCTACACGTGACCGTTGGAGTATAAATGTAAGTCGTAAGGCACGGGGCATTGTCTGATTAGTCAGCAGGAAGGTGAAAGTAGAGTGCTGAACTGCTACTACATCTTCCGCAATTAGCACTCTTCCAACTTGGGCTACAAGGGCGCCGGGTTTCAGATACGAGGGTGTCGTAGAATCAACCACTACAGTATTAGTGTTCCAAGTAGAAGAAGGGCTTTCATTAACCAGATCATCTTTCTCGGGAGAAAGGCAATATTCTACTCGTAGGAGTACCAATAGAATACTTCACTCGCCCAGTAGGATGTACGTGGGGAATGGCTTGCTCTGTCAGATATGTTACGTTGACAGAACGGTGATGTATATAGAATATTTAACTCTCTAACTAGAGTGGTCTCACTTCACTCTCTTACTAGAGTGGTCATACTTGTGTGGTCTCACTTCACTCTCTTACTAGAGTGGTCTTACTTGAGTGGTCTCACTTCACTCTCTTACTAGAGTGATCTTACTTCACTCTCTTACTAGAGTGGTCTTAGAACGCTCTGTTAGCAGAACGAAGCTTCCGCCTATACTCGTTTGTCTGTGCGGAGTCAGTCTTGGTCGGTGCATTTGGTTGCACCACCGAAGGTGATGGATCAGGTATAATATGGCCATCTACGGAGAGTTCTGGGCTCACCCGTTTTAACCTGTCACCATGAATTATTGCTATCTTGTTTGTGGTAGGGTCTCGAACCTCATACTTGTTACCGGATGCTGTGTCCGTAACGACATAGGGTCCACTATACTTCGGCGAGAGCTTAGTCATTCTCGTCGGATCTAGGCACATAACTTTGTCACCTACTTCAAGAACAGTTTGGTGTGCTCTTTTGTGCTGTTTCCTTATAATTTCTGCACGGGATGGCTGTAAATGATCTCGGACTTGATGGTGGATCTTGCTAAAGACCTGGAGTTGTCTCTTAGCATAGTCCTCTAGATTGTAGACTGGTGTGCTAGGCTTGGATAGCAGGTCATATGGCAGAATCTTGTCCTATCCATAGACTATGTAGTGTGGCGTCTTACCTGTAGAGGAGTTTACAGAGCCGTTTACACAAGCTGCCACCTGTGGAAGCCAGTATTCCCACGCTTCATGGAGCGGGTTTGTTACATGGCGAAGGACTTCTAGGAGTGTCCTATTCATGCGTTCTACCAACCCATTTGAGGCTGAGTGGTATGCTGCAATGTACGATTGCTTGATATTGT
Source organism: Lithodes maja (assembly GCA_037953745.1). Classification (NCBI taxonomy): domain Eukaryota; kingdom Metazoa; phylum Arthropoda; class Malacostraca; order Decapoda; family Lithodidae; genus Lithodes; species Lithodes maja. The sequence goes on along the minus strand of JBAKBP010021981.1, from coordinate 18,919 downwards.
AGATATCACAGATACTTGCAATTACCTGGTTCTTGAATTCCAACCCGTTGTCCGAGAGGAGCGTCTTAGGGCAGGAGAACGGACAGATGAGATGCGTTACTAATGCATGAGCAACTTCATCTGCTGTTTTAGTTTTAAGCGGGGCTAAAACTACGAATCTTGAGAAGAAATCAACACATACTAGAAGATACTGTAAATCCTGGTGACTCCGCGGCAACTTCAGCAAATCCACTGATACAGTGTCGAATGGAAGTGAAGGCGTTGGATACTCCAAGATTGATGCGGGACCATCACAGGTTCCCTTGTACTGGGCGCAGGAGAGACATCTTGCTATGTGTTGTTCAACATCCTTTCTCATCGTTTTCCAGTAGTACTTCCGTCTGGTAGCGTCAAGCATTCTGTACTTTCCTGGATGACCAGCTTGGGGAGCATCATGTTGCTGTTGAAGTACTGCTTCTGTAAGCGTGTCTGGAATCACTACACGAGGGTGTGCGTCAAGGTCTGTGGGAATAACTCAAACTAGTAGTCCGTCCAGCAACCTGAATTGCATGTGAGGTACGGGTAGTTCTGGGAGAGTTGTGTTATCCCCTGATTCTAAGGAATAGATGACTTTGGACCACAGCGGATCCTTGCTTTGCTCTTTCTTCACTTGGGCTTCTGCGTCGGTTGCTGGATCACTGGGGCTACTTGCACATTTCGTGAGAGTGCGTTAGCTTTACCTTTGAGATGATACAGAGTAGGATCAAACTGTAATACCGTTTCGTACCACCGCGCTAGTCTGCCAGTGAGATTCTTACCACCCTTGAATATCTTTGTTACCGCCTCATTATCTGTGTAGAGGTGGATTTTATAACCAAGGATGATATCTCTGAAATGTTTCAATGCCCAAGCTACTGCAAGGGTTTCCCATTCCGTTGAGTGATACTTAGTCTCAGCATCATTCAACACACGACTTGCATATCCAATGACTTGCATCTTGCTTCGTTCATCTGGTTGCATTAGAACAGCTCCTAGCCCTTTGAGAGAGGTGTCGGTGCAGAGTGTGAATGGTCTCTCATGGTCTGGGAAGACTAGGACAGGCGTTCTGGTGAGTGCTTCTTTGAGGTTGGTGAATGCTTCCTCTTGCTCTTGACCCCATGTGAATGGAGCGTCCTTCCGGAGAAGTTGTGTCATAGGCCTCGCTAGACTCGCATAGTTCTTCACGAAAGACCGGTAATAGCCAGAAAGCCCGATAAAGCTTCTGACATTCTCAACCGACTTTGGACGTGGAAAATTTTGTACCGCGATGATCTTGTCGTTCATAGTGTGACTTCCTTCTCCGTCCAACTTATGACCTAGGAATTTGATTTTCCCTTTTGGGAAATCACACGTGCTGATCTTGATACGTAAACCTGCCGTTTGAAGTCTTTCCAATACTTGTTGCAGTTTGCTGAAATGAGAGCTGACGTCTTTGCTACAGACTATGATGTCGTCCAGGTAGGCGAAGACTGAGTCACCCAATAGGCCCGCAAAAAGATTGTTTACTAACCTTTGAAAGGTGAGGGGTGCGTTTCTCAGTCCGAACGGCATGCGTAGCCATTCGTAGTGTCCACTGGGGGTAGAGAACGCAGTGACTGTTGATTTCTCATCCATTCCAACTTCCAGTACCCACTGAGGAGGTCTAGAGTACTGAATACCTTGTTCCCTTTTCCTATGCCTTGTAGTAGCTCGGACAGTACAGGCATGGGGAACCTGTCAGGTATAGTTGCTTGATTGACTTTGCGATAATCAATCACCGGACGCCATGCTCCATCCTTCTTAGGTACCAGGAAAAGAGGTGAATTCCATGGCGAGGATGAATGGCGAATAACATTTTGCTCCAGCATTTCGTCTACCATCCCTTTTACTACTTCCCTTTGACAGTGTGGTAATCTGTACGCCGCTGTGTAAACGGGATTGGTGCCTGGTTTGAGGGGTATGGTGTGCGTTGTTAGATCCGTTTTACCTAGACGTTCTCCTGGGAGTGCAACTACATCTCTGAAAGACTGTAGCAACTTCAGAAGGGATTCTGCCTCTTCTGGAAAGTCTGTCTTCTTTAGGTTTTGCCTGAGAGGATCTTCGTCTTGCATCTCGGATGGTGACGATGCTGTCATTGCTGCAATTGGTGCATCTGCGGATGGCCACTCCGGAGGTTCAGGATCTACTGGATAGTCATACACAAGAGCTTTTCCGATCTTGCAGCCGGACTTCAGTGTGATTGGACTGTTAGACCTGTTATAGACTAGTATCTCGGTCCTTGCTTTACCCTGAAGCTTGTACAAGGTTGATTCGAGAGCTAGTCCTTTAATACATGCACTTTCACTTAGACATACTGCATCCGTGCCTTTCTTGAGCTTGGGTAACCTAACTGGGAGATGTGCACCCTTTCTAGCACGAATCCTTTGCTTTCCGATTACTACTAAGGGATACAACCGTGAACCTTGATCCGTTGATCCAACACTCTGGTTACTTGGAGTAGGGGACACCAAGGGCCGCGCACGCGAACTGTCCATGCTTGTTGAAACAGCCGGTGCAATGGTCGAGTGCAGGAGAGGATGCGGATTCTGCATTGTAGAATACTTGCGTCGGTTGTAGATCATCTGTTGGTCGGAAGGATTTAAGGCGATGCGATTGTCTTTCATTGTTCCGATGCCTATGAGGCCATCTGCTGGGAGTGGAAAATCCTTGATCACGTAAAACCTTGTCTTGATGTTTGGGTCTCCATGACGTGTGAATCTAAATGGAATGTCTACCATACCTATTAGTTTTAGGTTATTCCGTGTAACTCCTATAAGTTGCATGTCTGGGAGATCAAGTTTCCAGTTGCACTTAAGCTGATTTTGAAGATTTGTCAATGACTCGTAGGACAAGACGTTGGTGCAGGCGCCGGAGTCAAGAGCCAGAGACATCTTCACGTCACCTACCGTTACTGGAATTGACATAATGTTCACTCGTGATACTGCCGCAACGAGCGAGGGCACGTATAAGGGCGACGAGTGGACATTGGTAGGTAACGGTGTAGGTTTGGCTACGTTTGATCGTTGGGTCTTGCGCGCGAGTCTTCCCCCGACGATCCTTGTTGGCGCTTTGCAGCTAAGCCTTTGATTGTACGGCATTCATCTGTGGAGTGTCCTTTCTCACCATGGAACAGACAATTCTTCTTCTGTTTTCCTTGCGCTTGGCTTGTCTGGTGTTTTTGAGCTTGTCCACTTTGGCATGATGTCCCACTGGAGGGTGTGAATGTCGTCTTCTTCTTGTACTTGTCTGGAATTAGCTGCGGGTGCAGTCTCCAACAGGCTGTCTTGTCATGTCCCTTCTTGTGGCAATGATCACAGCTGTTGTCTTTCCTCGAGCTGCTACTATACGCTTGTTTGGGTCTGGTCCCTGAGGCTTCTACTGGGGTTACCAAGGCTTTTGGTGTAAGGGGTGTCTCTGGCTGGTTATCGTCGGGATTTCCAGCGATACTATCGAAGATACAAAGGGTAATTTGGAATCGCCTGTAATTTGTTGTCTGAAATTGAGCGGTTGCTTGAGCGAGGTCGAGAACACTTCCTGGTTTCAGATGCTTCTGGACAAAGGCAATTCGTTCCTCGTCCCTTAGTATGAAATGTGATTCCTCGTATCTCCCTATTTTCTCCAGAAATTGTATGATACACCCTGGGTAATTAGGACACTTCTTCCCAGAAAACATAGGCAAGTGGACTGTATGTTGTAACTGAGCATCCACGTGAGAATTGCCTCTGGCTGTAGCTGTAGCTGCCATAGCTGTAGCTGTAGTTGTAGCTGTCATAGCTGTAAGTGTACTAAGTTCTTCTGAAGACTTCTCTACACTTGTCTCTATCTAACTTACCCTTAGTCCTGGAAATTTATAAATATTAAACTTACCTTTGGAATGCAGGTGTTGTACACTAGCCTTTGTACAAATATTTAGAGTGTGGGACGTTCGCAGGGGAAAAATTCTGATAAGTGCATAGCACAGTCTCAGAATAACATAACCTTGGTGCCTGGGCGACACGAAGGGCCTTATATTTGATGTGCAAATATTGTTAGAAGTTCGCTTGCGCTAAGGAAGTATCAGGGTGGCCCGATGTCTCCTTGAAAAAGTTAGCTAGTCTTTCAGTCAAGTCGTCAATGTCAGAAGCAAGTTTTGTCCCTACTTCTTTTCTCAAACTCTGTGTCTGACTGAGGCTCAAAATTCTATTCCTTAAATTCCACTTTAAATTCAAGAAAATTTGACACGCATTGAAACATAATCCCCACCTGAAATTCTGAAATGATGTAACATTCAAGGTCACTAGCATAGAATATAGGTCGTAGGAGTTTCACTTTAACGTCACACCTCTATCCAAAGTTGAAGGATGAATTGATGATAGTTAGACTATGAGTGAGCAGTTAGTTTGTTAAAACAGGAAAATTCTGGAAAATTCAGGTTAGTAAGGTACTATATAAGAATACTCTCTTACTAAGAAAAATTTGGTTAATAAGGCACTATCGGGAAGCCTATTCTCTTATTATGTTCCTTCCAACAACCAACAATACTCCTAAAATCGATTAATGAAATTTTACAAACACATGTGGCAGTCCGTGGACTCGAACCCAGGATGCTCACACCGAAAATCAACACCTTATACATCGCACCACGAAGACAGTTAAAGGTTGGTGGACACTGCCTACGATTTATTATGCAACTTCGAATCCTGCATATCAATCTAAGCATGTACACACATCCCAACTGCAACTCACGTAGGCTATGCATATGTGAATGGAAAGAGCAATTAATGGGGCCTTAACCACTTAGGGAAGTCCTCTCGATAAATTACTCCTGAACCAATATCAATTATTATGTTCCTTCCAACAACCAACAATACTCCTAAAATCGATTAATTAAATTTTACAAACACATGTGGCAGTCCGTGGACTCGAACCCAGGATGCTCACACCGAAAATCAACACCTTATACATCGCACCACGAACACAGTTAAAGGTTGGTGGACACTGCCTACGATTTATTATGCAACTTCGAATCCTGCATATCAATCTAAGCATGTACACACATCCCAACTGCAACTCACGTAGGCTATGCATATGTGAATGGAAAGAGCAATTAATGGGGCCTTAACCACTTAGGGAAGTCCTCTCGATAAATTACTCCTGAACCAATATCAATTATTATGTTCCTTCCAACAACCAACAATACTCCTAAAATCGATTAATAAAATTTTACAAACACATGTGGCAGTCCGTGGACTCGAACCCAGGATGCTCACACCGAAAATCAACACCTTATACATCGCACCACGAAGACAGTTAAAGGTTGGTGGACACTGCCTACGATTTATTATGCAACTTCGAATCCTGCATATCAATCTAAGCATATACACACATCCCAACTGCAACTCACGTAGGCTATGCATATGTGAATGGAAAGAGCAATTAATGGGGCCTTAACCACTTAGGGAAGTCCTCTCGATAAATTACTCCTGAACCAATATCAATTATTATGTTCCTTCCAACAACCAACAATACTCCTAAAATCGATTAATGAAATTTTACAAACACATGTGGCAGTCCGTGGACTCGAACCCAGGATGCTCACACCGAAAATCAACACCTTATACATCGCACCACGAAGACAGTTAAAGGTTGGTGGACACTGCCTACGATTTATTATGCAACTTCGAATCCTGCATATCAATCTAAGCATGTACACACATCCCAACTGCAACTCACGTAGGCTATGCATATGTGAATGGAAAGAGCAATTAATGGGGCCTTAACCACTTAGGGAAGTCCTCTCGATAAATTACTCCTGAACCAATATCAATTATTATGTTCCTTCCAACAACCAACAATACTCCTAAAATCGATTAATGACATTTTACAAACACATGTGGCAGTCCGTGGACTCGAACCCAGGATGCTCACACCGAAAATCAACACCTTATACATCGCACCACGAAGACAGTTAAAGGTTGGTGGACACTGCCTACGATTTATTATGCAACTTCGAATCCTGCATATCAATCTAAGCATGTACACACATCCCAACTGCAACTCACGTAGGCTATGCATATGTGAATGGAAAGAGCAATTAATGGGGCCTTAACCACTTAGGGAAGTCCTCTCGATAAATTACTCCTGAACCAATATCAATTATTATGTTCCTTCCAACAACCAACAATACTCTTAAAATCGATTAATGAAATTTTACAAACACATGTGGCAGTCCGTGGACTCGAACCCAGGATGCTCACACCGAAAATCAACACCTTATACATCGCACCACGAAGACAGTTAAAGGTTGGTGGACACTGCCTACGATTTATTATGCAACTTCGAATCCTGCATATCAATCTAAGCATGTACACACATCCCAACTGCAACTCACGTAGGCTATGCATATGTGAATGGAAAGAGCAATTAATGGGGCCTTAACCACTTAGGGAAGTCCTCTCGATAAATTACTCCTGAACCAATATCAATTATTATGTTCCTTCCAACAACCAACAATACTCCTAAAATCGATTAATGACATTTTACAAACACATGTGGCAGTCCGTGGACTCGAACCCAGGATGCTCACACCGAAAATCAACACCTTATACATCGCACCACGAAGACAGTTAAAGGTTGGTGGACACTGCCTACGATTTATTATGCAACTTCGAATCCTGCATATCAATCTAAGCATGTACACACATCCCAACTGCAACTCACGTAGGCTATGCATAATTATGTGAATGGAAAGTGCAATTAATGGGGCCTTAACCACTTACGGAAGTCCTCTCGATAAATTACTCCTGAACCAATATCAATTATTATGTTCCTTCCAACAACCAACAATACTCCTAAAATCGATTAATGAAATTTTACAAACACATGTGGCAGTCCGTGGACTCGAACCCAGGATGCTCACACCGAAAATCAACACCTTATACATCGCACCACGAAGACAGTTAAAGGTTGGTGGACACTGCCTACGATTTATTATGCAACTTCGAATCCTGCATATCAATCTAAGCATGTACACACATCCCAACTGCAACTCACGTAGGCTATGCATATGTGAATGGAAAGAGCAATTAATGGGGCCTTAACCACTTAGGGAAGTCCTCTCGATAAATTACTCCTGAACCAATATCAATTATTATGTTCCTTCCAACAACCAACAATACTCCTAAAATCGATTAATGAAATTTTACAAACACATGTGGCAGTCCGTGGACTCGAACCCAGGATGCTCACACCGAAAATCAACACCTTATACATCGCACCACGAACACAGTTAAAGGTTGGTGGACACTGCCTACGATTTATTATGCAACTTCGAATCCTGCATATCAATCTAAGCATGTACACACATCCCAACTGCAACTCACGTAGGCTATGCATATGTGAATGGAAAGAGCAATTAATGGGGCCTTAACCACTTAGGGAAGTCCTCTCGATAAATTACTCCTGAACCAATATCAATTATTATGTTCCTTCCAACAACCAACAATACTCCTAAAATCGATTAATGAAATTTTACAAACACATGTGGCAGTCCGTGGACTCGAACCCAGGATGCTCACACCGAAAATCAACACCTTATACATCGCACCACGAAGACAGTTAAAGGTTGGTGGACACTGCCTACGATTTATTATGCAACTTCGAATCCTGCATATCAATCTAAGCATGTACACACATCCCAACTGCAACTCACGTAGGCTATGCATATGTGAATGGAAAGAGCAATTAATGGGGCCTTAACCACTTAGGGAAGTCCTCTCGATAAATTACTCCTGAACCAATATCAATTATTATGTTCCTTCCAACAACCAACAATACTCCTAAAATCGATTAATGAAATTTTACAAACACATGTGGCAGTCCGTGGACTCGAACCCAGGATGCTCACACCGAAAATCAACACCTTATACATCGCACCACGAAGACAGTTAAAGGTTGGTGGACACTGCCTACGATGTATTATGCAACTTCGAATCCTGCATATCAATCTAAGCATGTACACACATCCCAACTGCAACTCACGTAGGCTATGCATATGTGAATGGAAAGAGCAATTAATGGGGCATTAACCACTTAGGGAAGTCCTCTCGATAAATTACTCCTGAACCAATATCAATTATTATGTTCCTTCCAACAACCAACAATACTCCTAAAATCGATTAATGAAATTTTACAAACACATGTGGCAGTCCGTGGACTCGAACCCAGGATGCTCACACCGAAAATCAACACCTTATACATCGCACCACGAAGACAGTTAAAGGTTGGTGGACACTGCCTACGATTTATTATGCAACTTCGAATCCTGCATATCAATCTAAGCATGTACACACATCCCAACTGCAACTCACGTAGGCTATGCATATGTGAATGAAAAGAGCAATTAATGGGGCCTTAACCACTTAGGGAAGTCCTCTCGATAAATTACTCCTGAACCAATATCAATTATTATGTTCCTTCCAACAACCAACAATACTCCTAAAATCGATTAATGAAATTTTACAAACACATGTGGCAGTCCGTGGACTCGAACCCAGGATGCTCACACCGAAAATCAACACCTTATACATCGCACCACGAAGACAGTTAAAGGTTGGTGGACACTGCCTACGATTTATTATGCAACTTCGAATCCTGCATATCAATCTAAGCATGTACACACATCCCAACTGCAACTCACGTAGGCTATGCATATGTGAATGGAAAGAGCAATTAATGGGGCCTTAACCACTTAGGGAAGTCCTCTCGATAAATTACTCCTGAACCAATATCAATTATTATGTTCCTTCCAACAACCAACAATACTCCTAAAATCGATTAATGAAATTTTACAAACACATGTGGCAGTCCGTGGACTCGAACCCAGGATGCTCACACCGAAAATCAACACCTTATACATCGCACCACGAAGACAGTTAAAGGTTGGTGGACACTGCCTACGATTTATTATGCAACTTCGAATCCTGCATATCAATCTAAGCATGTACACACATCCCAACTGCAACTCACGTAGGCTATGCATATGTGAATGGAAAGAGCAATTAATGGGGCCTTAACCACTTAGGGAAGTCCTCTCGATAAATTACTCCTGAACCAATATCAATTATTATGTTCCTTCCAACAACCAACAATACTCCTAAAATCGATTAATGAAATTTTACAAACACATGTGGCAGTCCGTGGACTCGAACCCAGGATGCTCACACCGAAAATCAACACCTTATACATCGCACCACGAAGACAGTTAAAGGTTGGTGGACACTGCCTACGATTTATTATGCAACTTCGAATCCTGCATATCAATCTAAGCATGTACACACATCCCAACTGCAACTCACGTAGGCTATGCATATGTGAATGGAAAGAGCAATTAATGGGGCCTTAACCACTTAGGGAAGTCCTCTCGATAAATTACTCCTGAACCAATATCAATTATTATGTTCCTTCCAACAACCAACAATACTCCTAAAATCGATTAATGAAATTTTACAAACACATGTGGCAGTCCGTGGACTCGAACCCAGGATGCTCACACCGAAAATCAACACCTTATACATCGCACCACGAAGACAGTTAAAGGTTGGTGGACACTGCCTACGATTTATTATGCAACTTCGAATCCTGCATATCAATCTAAGCATGTACACACATCCCAACTGCAACTCACGTAGGCTATGCATATGTGAATGAAAAGAGCAATTAATGGGGCCTTAACCACTTAGGGAAGTCCTCTCGATAAATTACTCCTGAACCAATATCAATTATTATGTTCCTTCCAACAACCAACAATACTCCTAAAATCGATTAATGAAATTTTACAAACACATGTGGCAGTCCGTGGACTCGAACCCAGGATGCTCACACCGAAAATCAACACCTTATACATCGCACCACGAAGACAGTTAAAGGTTGGTGGACACTGCCTACGATTTATTATGCAACTTCGAATCCTGCATATCAATCTAAGCATGTACACACATCCCAACTGCAACTCACGTAGGCTATGCATATGTGAATGGAAAGAGCAATTAATGGGGCCTTAACCACTTAGGGAAGTCCTCTCGATAAATTACTCCTGAACCAATATCAATTATTATGTTCCTTCCAACAACCAACAATACTCCTAAAATCGATTAATGAAATTTTACAAACACATGTGGCAGTCCGTGGACTCGAACCCAGGATGCTCACACCGAAAATCAACACCTTATACATCGCACCACGAAGACAGTTAAAGGTTGGTGGACACTGCCTACGATTTATTATGCAACTTCGAATCCTGCATATCAATCTAAGCATGTACACACATCCCAACTGCAACTCACGTAGGCTATGCATATGTGAATGGAAAGAGCAATTAATGGGGCCTTAACCACTTAGGGAAGTCCTCTCGATAAATTACTCCTGAACCAATATCAATTATTATGTTCCTTCCAACAACCAACAATACTCCTAAAATCGATTAATGAAATTTTACAAACACATGTGGCAGTCCGTGGACTCGAACCCAGGATGCTCACACCGAAAATCAACACCTTATACATCGCACCACGAAGACAGTTAAAGGTTGGTGGACACTGCCTACGATTTATTATGCAACTTCGAATCCTGCATATCAATCTAAGCATGTACACACATCCCAACTGCAACTCACGTAGGCTATGCATATGTGAATGGAAAGAGCAATTAATGGGGCCTTAACCACTTAGGGAAGTCCTCTCGATAAATTACTCCTGAACCAATATCAATTATTATGTTCCTTCCAACAACCAACAATACTCCTAAAATCGATTAATGAAATTTTACAAACACATGTGGCAGTCCGTGGACTCGAACCCAGGATGCTCACACCGAAAATCAACACCTTATACATCGCACCACGAAGACAGTTAAAGGTTGGTGGACACTGCCTACGATTTATTATGCAACTTCGAATCCTGCATATCAATCTAAGCATGTACACACATCCCAACTGCAACTCACGTAGGCTATGCATATGTGAATGGAAAGAGCAATTAATGGGGCCTTAACCACTTAGGGAAGTCCTCTCGATAAATTACTCCTGAACCAATATCAATTATTATGTTCCTTCCAACAACCAACAATACTCCTAAAATCGATTAATGAAATTTTACAAACACATGTGGCAGTCCGTGGACTCGAACCCAGGATGCTCACACCGAAAATCAACACCTTATACATCGCACCACGAAGACAGTTAAAGGTTGGTGGACACTGCCTACGATTTATTATGCAACTTCGAATCCTGCATATCAATCTAAGCATGTACACACATCCCAACTGCAACTCACGTAGGCTATGCATATGTGAATGGAAAGAGCAATTAATGGGGCCTTAACCACTTAGGGAAGTCCTCTCGATAAATTACTCCTGAACCAATATCAATTATTATGTTCCTTTCAACAACCAACAATACTCCTAAAATCGATTAATGAAATTTTACAAACACATGTGGCAGTCCGTGGACTCGAACCCAGGATGCTCACACCGAAAATCAACACCTTATACATCGCACCACGAAGACAGTTAAAGGTTGGTGGACACTGCCTACGATTTATTATGCAACTTCGAATCCTGCATATCAATCTAAGCATGTACACACATCCCAACTGCAACTCACGTAGGCTATGCATAATTATGTGAATGGAAAGAGCAATTAATGGAGCCTTAACCACTTAGGGAAGTCCTCTCGATAAATTACTCCTGAACCAATATCAATTATTATGTTCCTTCCAACAACCAACAATACTCCTAAAATCGATTAATGAAATTTTACAAACACATGTGGCAGTCCGTGGACTCGAACCCAGGATGCTCACACCGAAAATCAACACCTTATACATCGCACCACGAAGACAGTTAAAGGTTGGTGGACACTGCCTACGATTTATTATGCAACTTCGAATCCTGCATATCAATCTAAGCATGTACACACATCCCAACTGCAACTCACGTAGGCTATGCATATGTGAATGGAAAGAGCAATTAATGGGGCCTTAACCACTTAGGGAAGTCCTCTCGATAAATTACTCCTGAACCAATATCAATTATTATGTTCCTTCCAACAACCAACAATACTCCTAAAATCGATTAATGAAATTTTACAAACACATGTGGCAGTCCGTGGACTCGAACCCAGGATGCTCACACCGAAAATCAACACCTTATACATCGCACCACGAAGACAGTTAAAGGTTGGTGGACACTGCCTACGATTTATTATGCAACTTCGAATCCTGCATATCAATCTAAGCATGTACACACATCCCAACTGCAACTCACGTAGGCTATGCATAATTATGTGAGTGGAAAGAGCAATTAATGGAGCCTTAACCACTTAGGGAAGTCCTCTCGATAAATTACTCCTGAACCAATATCAATTATTATGTTCCTTCCAACAACCAACAATACTCCTAAAATCGATTAATGAAATTTTACAAACACATGTGGCAGTCCGTGGACTCGAACCCAGGATGCTCACACCGAAAATCAACACCTTATACATCGCACCACGAAGACAGTTAAAGGTTGGTGGACACTGCCTACGATTTATTATGCAACTTCGAATCCTGCATATCAATCTAAGCATGTACACACATCCCAACTGCAACTCACGTAGGCTATGCATATGTGAATGGAAAGAGCAATTAATGGGGCCTCAACCACTTAGGGAAGTCCTCTCGATAAATTACTCCTGAACCAATATCAATTATTATGTTCCTTCCAACAACCAACAATACTCCTAAAATCGATTAATGAAATTTTACAAACACATGTGGCAGTCCGTGGACTCGAACCCAGGATGCTCACACCGAAAATCAACACCTTATACATCGCACCACGAAGACAGTTAAAGGTTGGTGGACACTGCCTACGATTTATTATGCAACTTCGAATCCTGCATATCAATCTAAGCATGTACACACATCCCAACTGCAACTCACGTAGGCTATGCATATGTGAATGGAAAGAGCAATTAATGGGGCCTTAACCACTTAGGGAAGTCCTCTCGATAAATTACTCCTGAACCAATATCAATTATTATGTTCCTTCCAACAACCAACAATACTCCTAAAATCGATTAATGAAATTTTACAAACACATGTGGCAGTCCGTGGACTCGAACCCAGGATGCTCACACCGAAAATCAACACCTTATACATCGCACCACGAAGACAGTTAAAGGTTGGTGGACACTGCCTACGATTTATTATGAATGTTACTAAGAAATTGAAAATAAATTAACACAGTGTGTAACAGAAGTAAGTCTTTGAATCTCTGCTAAGTTATTACTTGAGAAACTGTTACTGCAAATACAGAATAGAGTACTTAAATATTTTGATCTAACTTGAATTCATAGAAGGAATGAAATTAATGAGGAACGTACAGTCCCAGCTAAATTATTCTATACACATGAATAAGTTGAAAGAATAATTAAGATACTTTGGCATTGCTTGTTTGTGATGACAGGATTTTTACTAGCACTAATTACTAGTATATTTAGTTTGTATGTTAATTCTGACTAACTGATACAAAGCTGAATGTTGCGATGTTTGAAGGTCTTCTAGTCAGCTGTTGTAGAATGAAGTATGAAGGGGCGATCCCGTAGAGTAGATTGCTTTTCCTTATGTCGTCACCAATTCCTGTAACGTCACAGTTCACACATACGTCATACCCTGGCCTGGGTGTGGTGTGCGTCCGTGCGTGTGTGAGTCTAGAGTTGAGTTGCTGGGGCGAGTTACTGGCGCGCGGGCTAACCGTGACTCATTGGCTCAGTGAAGGGAATGCTGAGGTCAGCGCTGATGTGCTGGGTACTGAGTTATAGTACCAGTTCACTCTGAATCCACTTCTATTGTTTTATCATTCATCGATGTTTTTCTTTCCACTTAGATCTGTTATGTTAATGTTTTTCTAATTGTTTTTTCTTAGTGCTTTTGTTTGCTCTTCGGAGGTCTTATTTTAATTGTGTTTTCGATTTGGGGAACACGAATCCCAATATACTCTGCCAACCAATTATGTAGCGGTGACTTTATGGTTGCCCTTTTTACCTCTTACCTTAATTGTCGTTGATTATGCTTGTAGTTGAGGTTTTCACTGTAAAAACATGTTGAAAGGTAACTTGTTAAGGTATTGATTTGAAGTAAAAACACTGTTGGGTTTTATAGGGTTTTATTACCAGAAAAATAAATTATGCTTAATTAGGGGCTGGTTTGAGTTATTGATTGCCTTTGTAGGTATTGTAGCTACCCGACTGGGAAATACCTACAGCTTTGCACTATATTATAAAAGCAATTAGATTGAGCTATATTCCTGTGATTATAATCTTTCCTGTAAAAGAATAAAGAATAAGAATAGTGAAAATATATAATGGTATACATACTAATTATCGCACTGTATCACACTGTCACTGTATATGTCACTGTATTAATTACCACGGCCGCATGAAGGGTTCACCTTCCTGTGTGGCTCTCTGATCTGCTACTGGACAATGCCTGGGGGCACGAGCGTGCCCGGCTTCTGACCAGTGTGGAGTCATACGATACAAGTTGCTAGCAATCATATTGGAGTTGCTGCAATACTTTAAGAAGACCGTGGGAACGCTTGCTTACTCTGGAAGAATTGTACCAAGTCCTAGGGGGGGGGGGGGGGAGATGATATATCTATAGGGAGATCATTCCCAACTAGAATGTACAGTAGTATACTTAAGTAAGTGAATAACTGTTATAAGGGTGTGAGTTATATATGTGATTATATGAGTTACCCTAGAGTGTACAGTCGCTCAAAATGCGCTGTTACAAGGGGTAAAAAGTGTATAAAGTTAATATAATACCGTATACTAGTAACGGCCTATTGATTTTGTTAACCCTCGTCTAGCGGAGGGTTTTGGGCTATTTTGTGCATATTCAGGCCCTCCTGAATGATCAATCAAGTATCTGCATGAAAAGAAATGTATTCAGCAAAAAACTAGGCGCTACAATCTTCAAAATGAGACCAGAACGAGCTACGTAGCACTCGTCGTTTTCATGCAGTGCTACCACTAACATGGGAGTTTAGCATATAGCGGCATATTTTTTCCAGCTACGCTCACTACTGGCTACACTGCCAGCCTCTTGAGAACAGAGGGAGCGTGAGTTAGTGGGCGGCGGTAAGCCCTGGGTGTCGGCCGTGTGGCCTGCTGCGCTCCCGGCCATTTGCACTCGATTTTAACCCTTTAAAAGCCTAAATAATGTTCCTAACTTGCTGCTTTTTAGATACGGACTTAAGTCGGGCCCCGCTCTTTAAGTGTTAATAAAAGTTGGCTTGGGTTTGTGCATTTTTGAGACCCATAAAACCAGATTTTTTGAAAACCCGAGCCAACTTTTGACGAAAGTTAGCTCAAATTTCAGGGAGGGGAGTGGGTAATAGCCTATGTTATCAAAATAGTCAAATTTGAGAAGACATTAGCCTAACATTAGTTGAGGTATGGTGGTGAGATAGTGATAGAATGGGTATGGAAAATGTGCAAACTAGCATGGGAGAAGGGGAGTGCACCCGATGACTGGAAGACTGGCATAATAGTCCCCCTATATAAGGGCAAAGGGGAAAGAGGAGTGTGTGGTAACCACCGAGGAATATGTCTTCTAAGCGTAGTAGGGAAGGTATACAGTAGGGTAGTGATTGAGAGAGTGAGAGTGAGAACGGAGAAATGGATAGGCGACGAGCAGGGAGGCTTTAGGAAGGGAAGAGGATGTGTAGATCAGATTTTTACCCTGAATTGTGTTGTGGAGAAGTATCTGGAGAAGAAACAAAAGGTGTATGTTGCCTTTATGGACTTGGAGAAGGCCTATGACAGAGTGGACAGAGAAGGTTTGTGGAAAGTACTTAGGTTATACGGAGTAGAGGGCAAGTTGCTGAAAGCAGTGAAGAGCATGTATGAGGGTGCAAAGGCGGCAGTACGTGTGGAGAGTGAGCAGAGCGAGTTCTTTGACCTGAATGTTGGTTTGAAACAGGGGTGTGTGATGTCCCCGTGGTTGTTTACTGTATATATGGATGGAGTTATGAAAGAAATACTATCAAGAGCAGTGGATGTTGGTGTATCGCTGAAAAGGGAGGGAATTGAGTGGAAGCTACCTATACTGCTGTTTGCGGATGATACAGTTCTGATGAGTGATAATGAATGGGAGTTGCAGGGTCTGGTAAATGAGTTTGGAACAGTGTGCGAAAAACAGAATTTGAAGGTAAATACGGGGAAGAGCAAGGTTATGGTCTTCGAAAGGGGTGAAGTCACAGAGTGTGAGGTGAAGATGAACGGTCAGGCTATGGAGATCGTCAACTCTTTTAAGTATCTGGGCAGTGTGTTGAGTAAAGATGGGACTATGGATGAAGAGGTGCGGGAGAGGGTACAACAGGGGAAGAGGGTTGTAGGAACGCTAAAAGCAGTAACAAGAAATAGGGTGGTCAGTATGGAAGTGAAGAAGTCCTTGCATGACAGTGTGGTAATCCCGACACTGACTTACGGAAGCGAAGCATGGACGTTGGTTGAGAGACTCAGACCAAGAGTGAGAGCAGTGGAAATGAATTACTTAAGGAGTGCGTTCGGAATTACATGGAGGGATAGACAGACTAATGAGGAAGTAAGAAGGAGGTGTGGTGTGGAGGTAGATGTGCTGGAAAGTGTGAAAAGGAACAACTTGAGATGGTTCGGCCATATGGAACGTATGGAAAGCGAGAGAATGACTAAGAGGGTGTACGAGAGCGAGGTGGAGGGACAGAGGGGGAGAGGTAGACCGAATATGAGGTGGAAGGATGGAGTGAGGAACTACATGAATGAAGGCGGTGCTGGTTGGGGGGAGGGGCATCGACTGACTGGGGACAGAGGTGCATGGGGGCGGTTCGTTCGTGGCCACCCCTTCGGGGATCACGGCGTCAGGCAATAGATAGATAGATAGATTAGCCTAACCGGCAAGAATGTAGTTACCGGGTGTACCGCCCGTCTTGTTTACACTACACATCATGTTCCGTCTATTTTGACTGCCTTTGGATAGCCTACAAAAATACATTACCCTAACCAAACAACCTAACCTAACCTAACCTAGTTGTTGTTGTTATTCCCTAAGCTGCCTGGCCGAACAGCCCCGAGTCCCTGAGGAAGGCCATGGCCATGATCGGGCTTTCCCACAGAGCTCTCATTGAGTGTAGATTGTGTTGTTGGCATAAGTGGTTGTGTGAAATGCAGTCTTTTATGATGTGTTTAATGGTATGGGGTGCTGTGTTACATCCCGGGCAGGCGTCGACAACGGAGTCATCCAGTCTCTTCTGATAGCTCAGGAGAGCTGGATGGTGTCCGCATATCAGCCTGGCCAGGTGGACTCTGTCCTCGCGAGGAAGGGAGGATTCGGAAGGATGGATTTCGGGAGGTCGTGCATGCAGCTGCGTGTTGTCTGTGAGTGAGTGGATGGATCGGTGAGAGATATGAGTATGAATGTGCTTCTGGAAGTTGGTTCGGGGTGGGCAGGGAGGGAGAGAGGACAATAATTGTGTGTGATATCGTGTGCTGGGTGTTGTTTTGATATTTCTTGGTGTCTGTGGGTGTGTTGCCATGTAGTTTAGTGGGTGGTCTTGGTTCGTGGAGGCTGCTGCCAGGAATTGAGTGCCTCTCATGTCCAGATGGTCTTTGACTTTGAGGATTTTGGTTTCTTGATGTAGGTGGTCTGTGGGTGCAGTAGCTGTGCAGCCTGTAATGATCTTCAGGGCTTTGTTTTGAATAGTCTGTAAGGTCTTATGATGTGTTTCAGCTAGGTTAGAAGCCCAGGCTGGGCTTGCGTATTCCATCACTGATCTTATGTATTGTTTATATACTGTGGTGGTAGTTTCTTTGTTGTGTCCAAATTGTGTGTGAGTAAGTGACCTGAGGGCGTTAAGTCTGGGTGTCAGTTTCTTTTTAATGTTTGTGGTGTGCTGTTTGAATGTCATATGAGTATCATATGTTACTCCTAGGATTTTGGGTGTGTGTGTATGTGTTAGGGGTGTGTTGTTTATGGTGAGTTGAGGGATGTATTCGTGTTCTGTCCAGCTTGTGAGCAGGGTTGCGGTGGATTTGGCTGGGGCTAGATTAAGTCTGTTTGTAGTGCACCAGCCATGTAGTGTGTTGACATAGGGTTGAAGGAGATGTGTTGCTCTTTTTGGGTCATGGTGTGTGCATGTGATTGTTATGTCATCTACATAGGAGGCTAAGTTTATTTGGGGCGTATTGGGTGTAGTTATATCGTGCATGTACAGATTGAAGAGTGCGGGCGATAGGACGGATCCTTGTGGGACTCCGTTTGGAAAGTTTCTGATTTTAGATGACTGACCGGCAAAAGATACGTGTGCACATCTGCCTGCTAGGAAGTTGGCCAGCCACCTTTTTGTGTTGTTGTGCATGTTTGTGTTGTAGATTTTGTTTGTTAGGTTGTGGCTGGGGATGGCATCGAAGGCTTTACTAATATCGAGTGTGGCTAATAGTGATCTGTGTGGTGGTCTAGCTGAGTTGATGCCGTCAAAAGCTCTTTGTGTAAGGTCTGTGAGAAGAGTGTTTGTGGAGTGCAGTGGCCTAAAGCCATGTTGTGTTGGAGCTAGGGGTAGGTCAGGTGTAATTAGTTGTAATACTAGGCATTCCATGACTTTGGAGGGGGAGCAAAGGAGTGTGATGGGGCGGTGCGAGGAGGGTAGCGTGGGGTCTTTGTTGGGTTTGGGGAATGTGATGATGATACCATGCTTCCAAATGTCTGGTATTGTGTTGTGTGAATAGCTGTAGTTTGATATGTTAGTGAGTGCTTGTATGCCTTGTGGTCTCAGGTGTCTGAGGTGTATGTTGCTTATGTTGTCTAGGACACAGGCGGGTGAG
>JBAKBP010021980.1:0-39675 GCA_037953745.1 Lithodes maja | reverse complement strand
GTGTCAGTCATTATTTCTATAGCTAGGAGGTCAGATATAAAATCATCATAGCCCCAACCAACCCATACTATTATATATACCAAGTGTACCAAGATGGTGAAGGTTGACCGATCTCTGTTACTATAGGGTCTCTACCCCCAACCAACCCATACTATTATATATACCAAGGGTACCAAGATGGTGAAGGTTGACCTATCTCTGTTACTATAGGGTCTCTACCCCCAACCAACCCATACTATTATATATACCAAGGGTACCAAGATGGTGAAGGTTGACCGATCTCTGTTACTATAGGGTCTCTACCCCCAACCAACCCATACTATTATATATACCAAGGGTACCAAGATGGTGAAGGTTGACCGATCTCTGTTACTATAGGGTCTCTACCCCCAACCAACCCATACTATTATATATACCAAGGGTACCAAGATGGTGAAGGTTGACCGATCTCTGTTCCCATTAATTGCTCTTTCCATTCACATATGCATAGCCTACGTGAGTTGCAGTTGGGAGGTGTGTACATGCTTAGATTGATATGCAGGATTCGAAGTTGCATAATAAATCGTAGGCAGTGTCCACCATTCTTTAACTGCCTTCGTGGTGTAATGCATAAGGTGTTGATATTCGGTATGAGCGTCCTGGGTTCGAATCCACGGACTGCCACATGTGTTTGTAATATTTCATTAATCGATTTTAGGAGTAGAGTTGGTTGTTGGATAGAACATAATAATTGATATTGGTTCAGGAGTAATTTATCGAGAGGCCTTCCCTAGTGGTTAAGGCCCCATTAATTGTTCTTTCCATTCACATATGCATAGCCTACGTGAGTTGCAGTTGGGATGTGTGTACATGCTTAGATTGATATGCAGGATTCGAAGTTGCATAATAAATCATAGGCAGTGTCCACCATTCTTTAACTGCCTTCGTGGTGTAATGCATAAGGTGTTGATATTCGGTGTGAGCATCCTGGGTTCGAATCCATGGACTGCCACATGTGTTTGTAATATTTCATTAATCGATTTTAGGAGTAAAGTTGGTTGTTGGATAGAACATAATAATTGATATTGGTTTAGGAGTAATTTATCGAGAGGCCTTCCCTAGTGGTTAACCCTTATTTAGCGGGTGGTAAGGTATTTTACGCTGTACCGCTCAGCGGGCATAATCCCGAAATATTCGCTCAATTTCACTCGCCCTAGCGCCGTTACTATGGCTCCAATGCGAACGAAACGATCATTTTTGGAAAGAGCAACTCTTCGTCTCCCCATATAAGTCTATGTATGGATGTTATGAATGAGTGTGGAGGGTGGGAAGAGGTGAGGAAGAGGAGGTACTTTTTGGTCTATTTCCCGGGCGCATTCGGTTGCGTTCGCTTTGGCCTGACTTCGGCCTCTCGCGTGTCTACTATTCCTTTGGTAATCGGTCTTATTTTTCTCTTATTTCTCCTTATTTCTGTATAGAAGCATTGCAACGTCCCAAAGCTGCTCGTCGGTGCAGCTTTTTCTTTAGTAATATAAGGGGACTTCACTCTAACATCAATTCTGTACACCAATTTCTTCAAGCAGAATCCCCTACTCTCCTATTTTTGACAGAAACTCAAGTAACATCCACATCTGACACATCTAGATTTAATTTTCCAGGTTATCAACTGCTCCAAAATTTCAGACCTAAAGGAGGTGTATGTTGCTTCGCAAAATCTGAAATTGCCCTGGAGGAGGTTACTAGTTTCAATTGTCCCTATTTTGATTATTCTATATACAAATTAATTTCTGCTGGTAAATTTAAATACATATGTTACATCTACCGTTCCCCAAATACTCATCCAGAGAAAAGTCTTTTTGATTCTCTGTCCTCACAACTCTCCTCAACTTAAATGCTTCTTCTGAAATCACTGTGTTGGGTGATTTTAATGTCCATAATGTTGAATGGCTCACTCATTCAGCCAGGACTGATGATGCTGGTCTTGAATGTGAGCTATTTGCAGACTCATTTAATCTCACTCAACTAGTCAACCAACCCACCCGTGTACCAGATAATCCTAATCATAATTCCCACCTACTGGACTTATTTTTAACAACCAATTCAGAAAATTATGATGTTACAGTGAGGTCCCCGCTTGGATCTTCTGATCACTGTCTGATACAGGCCACCTGTCTATCACCTACCACACCTTCCCACTCTGAACCTGTTTTGGTGACTAAATGGCATTACGATAGGGCAGACTGGGAGGGTCTTCAGGGTTTCTTTATTGATATTCCCTGGACCACTTTCTTTTCTAATGATGCACACTCCACCTTGAGCCACATACAATATTTTGTAAAAATTGGAATGGAAACTTGTATTCCTCATCAAAAGTACAGTAAAAGATCTAATTCACCTAAATGGTTTGACCATAATTGTGCTAGAGTAACTGAACAAAAAGCAATAGCCTACAATGCATACACAAGATCAAAAACACATGAAGCCTTTAATTACTTTAGAAACATCAGAAATCATGCCAAAAATGTATTAAACCTAACTAAATCAAACTTTCTCCATAAGCAGGCAAATAAACTTCTAAATAATCCAAATGATAACAAAATATTTTGGTCTACTCTTAACTCATTCAAATCCAACTTCACTACTGCTTCATCCATTCCACCACTAAAATCTCCGACTGGCAATCTTGTAAGTGACCCACGAGGTAAAGCTAACCTTCTTGCGGATATTTTCTCCACCAACTCAACCTTAGATGAAATAAATCAAGATGTCCCTGTACTTAATTTTAATTCGCCTGAAATTCCCTCACTTAAGATCCACACCAGAACATGTCAAAACTATTTTGCAGAATCTCTTAGTAGATAAGGCTCCTGGTCCAGATGAAATTCCTCCAATAGTACTTAAGAATTGCTCCTTGGTGCTCGCTCCTGTATTGGCAAAAAATTTCCGTCTGTGTACTCATACCTCATGCTTCCCAGTACCCTGGAAAGAAGCAAACATCCATCCAGTTCCTAAAAAAGGTGCCTCTTCAGATCCATCAAACTACAGACCAATAGCTATAACTTCCACTCTTGGCAAAGTCTTTGAAATTATATTAAATAATCACATAATTAAGCATCTGGAGAATAATAAATGAATCAGTGATAGGCAATATGGTTTTAGATGATGTCGATCAACTGCTAACATTCTTTGCCTTCTTACGCATCAAATCAACCAAGCTACAGACCAACATGGTGAAACACATACAATAGCACTGGATATATCAAAGGCATTTGATAGAGTCTGGCATCAATCCTTTTTGTCGAAGATGTCACACTACGGCCTTGCATCATTAGTTCCACTAATTTCTTCTTATCTTCATAACAGAAAAATATGTGTAATGGTAGATGGCCTTTATTCTCAATTTCACTAAATAAATGCTGGTGTTCCCCAGGGATCAGTTTTGGCCCCAACTCTGTTCCTCATTCATATCAATGATCTCATATCTACCACTCATAATCCAATACATTCCTACGCAGATGACTCAACACTCCACAGTTCCTTCACATTTACCAATTCTTTCACCCAACCCGATCTTATAAATTCAAAAAATAAACACTGCAATTTCTCTGAACCAGGACCTTTCTAGAATTAATGAATGGGGACAAGAAAATCTAGTTTCCTTTAATGCACAGAAAACCAAGTACATTCAATTTTCTAACTGACAGAATCTCACTGACTCCCATATATTTTTTAATAATGTAAATATTCCCACTTCCCCTAGTATTGACATTCTTGGTGTAACATTAACTACTAACTTGAGCTGGACACATTATGTTAGAAGCATTGCTAAGATTGCCTCTAAAAAACTGGGACTCCTGCACAGAGTTCGAGAATTCTTCACTGACGAGCAGTTGGCCGTAATATATAAAAGTCATGTGCGTTCTCAGATGGATTACTGTTCACCTCTGTGGGGTGGAAGTGGAGTGGTTGCATTGAGGCAGTTGGACAAAATTCAAAATAAAGCTATTAGATTAATCAATAACCCTGCAATCACACAGGACCTTTCTACATTATCCATACGAAGAAACGTTGCATTCCTTGCATTATTCTACAGATATTTTCACAGCAATTGTTCCGAGGAACTTGCTTCAATTGTGCCGCCTCTCCACATCTTTCCCCGTAGAACTAGGGCAGCTGAGAGCGCCCATGAATTTACACTTTCTCCTCCACAATGCAGAACTTCTGCTTATCAGAATTAATTTATCCCCAGAGCTACTACTCTTTGGAATTCACTTTCCTCGAGTTGCTTTCCACAAACTTACAATCTACAAATGTTTAAATCCAGTTGTTACAAACATTTTATGAATGGAGGATGCCTTTAGGCACATGGACCTTTTTGTTTTATCTGTGTTTTTCCTTCCTCCGTTCATTGTCTCTTAAAAAAAAAAAAAAAAATCTGTATTCTCTCTCTCTTTCTCTCTCTCTCTCTCTCTCACTCCTGTCTGTCTGCCTGTCTCTCTCTCTCTCTCTCTCTCTGGCTCGCTCGCTTTCCCTCTCTCGCGCGCTCTGTCTCTCTCTCTCTTCCTCATCCGTATATGTAATTCTCATTATTATTTTCTCTAATCTCTCTCACTCCTCCTGTCTGTCTGTCTCTCTGGCTCGCTCGCTTTCCCTCTCTTGTGCTCCCTTTCTCTCTTCCTCATCCGTATATGTATTTTTCATTATTATTTTCTCTAACTAATCCCTCTATTTCATTTATTTGCTTGTAATATTTCTGTATTATTATATCTTTTTCACTTTCTTCAGTTCAGTTTCTGTATTCTCTTTATACGGTGGGAATGGTATTTCGTATGAGGGATGTGCAGCACAAATATTCAATCTTTCGTTGTTTGGTTGTTTGTATTACCGTAAGAAATTTACTGAACGCCTGCAAATAATACGCTATAAAATGCTTGCAATCAAACTCTCAAGCAATTTCAAGGTCACATGCAATTATAAATGTAGGCTATAGGTAGACCCAGAGAGGAAGAGACAAGAGAGAGAGAGAGTGTCGTGATAATATAACAATGTTACATATGTATCATATACAGTATATGAACAAATAATATATTCGGTAGGCCTACATCTGTTCCCCACAATCATATAATGCCAAGCACAAATATTCAATCTTTCATTGTTTGTATTATCGTAAGAAATTTACTGAACGCCTGCAAATAATACGCTATAAAATGCTTGCAATCTCTCTCTCTCTCTCTCTCTCTGGCTCGCTCACTTTCTCTCTTCCTCATCCGTATATGTATTTTTCATTATTATTTTCTCTAACTAATCCCTCTATTTCATTTATTTGCTTGTAATATTTCTGTATTATTATATCTTTTTCACTCTTTCTTCAGTTCAGTTTCTGCATTCTCTCTCTCTCTCTCCGTTTCGCTTGCTTTGCAGGAATTTTGTTTTTGTATTATATATAATATATAATAATTTACTTATCATTACTTACTATATCGTATAAACAATAGTAGGTAGCCAACTTACCATAATACCGATACACCAAACCGATCCGCATGCGGTTTTGTTTATCACCTGTTTACTAAAGTGCCACCATTAGCGATTTTCTTGGAGCCGACTTGAGCGGGAGGGTTACCAATTGAAGTTAAATCCGCTAGCATATATTTTTAGATGTAAGACATGATAAATACCACTAGAAATATGAATTGGCAAAATCCATAATTATAATATCACTTCGAAATTGTTCTGAAATTTCAAAACAAAACCGCTAGTGTAAGTCATTGCTGCTAGATCGAAGTAAAGGTCTCTAGATCTAGCGGAAGTCGCTATACGTATTGGCAGTACTGCACACTCATTCATTTCATTCATTCATTTTCTATTGAGCTCATCCTGGAATCTTTACGACTCTGAAGCTTACGATTGCCGACGGCGATACGTTGTTGACATTGTTGTTGATGTTCCAGTGGAGGGATGAACAAAATATTTTCCTTGTCCAATAATAGCTATTTCATAGTCCCACAGGACTTATTTTGATATATTTATCAAATTTATTGAACGCCTGAAAATAATACGCTATAAAATGCTTGCATTCAAACTTTCAAGCAATTACAAGGTCACATGCAATTATAAAAAGGTATATTGTAGACCACAATCTTCGCCAAGCTTCGTTGTTGCTTGTATTATCGTGAGAAATGTACCATACACCCTGGTTATCGTGAGAAATTTACCGAACGCCTGCAAATAATACGCTATAAAATGCTTGCAATCAAACTCTCAAGCAATTTCAATGTCACATGCAGTATAGGTAGACCCAGAGAGGAAGAGACAGACAGAGAGAGAGGGGAGGTCAAAAACATCTGCTAGGTGTGATTTCCCCTGGGAGGGAAGAGATTAGTTAGGGGCGTGCCCTGGCCTACATCAGACAAAGAGAGTACAAAGGAGTACAAACAAAGAGAGTGAGACAGAGAGAGAGAAAGAGAGAGAGTCGTGATAATATACAAATGTTACACATGTATCATATAATATATGAAAACATAATATATACGGTAGGCCTACATCTGTTCTCCACAATCAATATAATGCCAAGCACAAATATTCAATCTTTGGTTGTTTCTATTACCGTAAGAAATTTACCAAACGCCTGCAAATAATACGCTATAAAATGCAAAGGAAATTTCTTGTAGAGTGCAATTTTGAGGACATAATGTGCTCTGAGAGAGAGCGGAGCGGTGATTAGGAGCATAAATTACCTCAAGACCGCTCGCCACACAGGGAATTCTATAAGGAAATTACCGTATTTTAGGGTTTTTGCACTCGTGTTTTACGATCGTTGAAAGACAACCAGTGATCGTAAAAGGATGGTTCGGGTGTCATTGGAAAGCTCAATTTACGCACTTTCAGGATGCATACATGTATTACGCTCTGGGTCTTGTTTATGCATGAAAAAGAGCTCGGAACAACCCCATTTAGGGTAAAAAAAAAAAACCCGCTGGGCGGCACAGTGAAATATACTCCACCAGCCGCTCGTAAGGTGATAAAATGCTTGCAATCACATTTTCAAGCAATTATTGAATATAAATTGTACTTACCAACACCCACACCAGTATGTTCTTCGTCAGGAACGTCTCCAATTTGCTCAAGGGTCTGTCCAATATCAACCACAACATCCACCCCACGCAAATTATGCTTGGGGTGAAAGCCTATGATCGGGTTATTTTCGTCTTCCGAGTCATCCACACTACCAAAACTCTCACCCAGACCTTCGACGGTTTCATCCAACAGCTTATTAGAAAGTTCTGAAGAGTTCAGCATGATATCTAGTTTCTGGGTGGTGAGCCGGGCGTGGTTAGTAGGGTGGCGCGACGCACTAGGGATTGGCGGCCACCGAATCGAACACGGGCAAATCTTGACCTTCCATTATGGCTGCTTGAGGGTCACTTAGTCACGGTCACGCAGTGGGGATGTGTGGGTGGGCCCTTGTAGTACACCGCCTGACCACCAAGTTTCGCTTTCCACCTAAATTAGGGCGGGAATACGCCCACGGACTTAAGTCCGACCCCGCCATTTAGTCCAATTTTCTCGTATCGGACTTAAGTCCGACCCCGCTAAATAAGGGTTAAGGACCTCGCTAGGCTACGAGCCGCTTGCTCAGCCATAGTTTCCTTAGCCTACGACATCCCAGCTAGACTTTATTCGCCTAGCAGGCACCCGATTAGGATTATAAACTCTTATATTATGTATGCAGTATTTTTATTCACGTTGATTGTAAGCCTTGGTTGTTGTTGAGTTGCACAACCCGAGCAGGCTTCTGCGTTGCCTGAGGAAGTACTTCTTTTGTTGTTGGAGATAATACTATTGCACATTTATCGTTATTCCCATGCCAGTTAACACTGTATGTCCCTACACTTGTCATATCTTGTTCCTGCTTTATATAACAGTTCAAAATCCGATTCGATCATCTTAACCTCTGAAGTGCGCATGGGGGTAATTAGACACCTCTGCCTGTGCGCATGTATTTGAGCTGTTTCCATCACTAAAATATTAATTTTACCATAAATAGCATTAATACTTATCCATATGCGCCTATTATAGGTTGATTATAAAGGTATTAACCTGTTACAACAATAAAACAAGTGAAAACAGCATTTGGATGGTCAAAATCGGTGATACAGGCCGGGAGTTGCATAATGAATGGATGAGGCAACCTCCTTTCCCGCCAATTTCCCCCAAGGCTGGAGAGACACTGTCGATCGATACTCTCTCTCTCTCTCTTGCTAACAGTGATGACAATGCCCTGCTTGCAACTCGCTAATGTTAGCACGAAAATATACCTCAGAATACGGGAATAACAGGGAAAATAGGTGATAACTGAAGGAGGGGAGGAAAGTGGGGAAGGAGGGGAGGTAGAGGAGCAATATTTTGCATGGCCCAGGGGCAAAAAAAAAATATATATATATATTTTTTGTTTTCGATGTTTAACCCCTAACTAGCGGCCCACAAAATAAGTCGAGTATAATAAATTTGGACTATCTGGCGGCGCGCGACGTAGGTCGTGTGGCAATTTCAGCACGTAATGTTGCTGAGAGAGAGAGACAAGTGGTGGCAGGAGAGTAGCGAGCGTATGACTGCTCCAGACCACCGCGGCGAACCTACTGACACGAATCCGACCTCCTCCCTCCCTCTCTCACTCGCTACTTACTGAATTGTATGGGGAAAGTACCGAATTACATGCTTTTTGCACTCTTGTTGCGCGGTTGTTGCAAGAAAACTAGCAGTCATAAAAGGATCGTTGTGGTGTCATTGGAAAGCCCTGTTTATGCCCTTTCAGGGATAGATACTTGTTTTACGCTCTGGGTCTTTTTTAGGCATGAAAATGATCACGTAAACAGACCTATTTTGGCTAAAAACACCCCGCTGGGCGGTACATATAAATAGACCGCCTAGCCCGCCAATAAGGTGTTAAAGTTGATTTTTTTTCTCTGACTCTTAACTCCTTCAGACATATTATGTTCCAATAAGTCCGAGGAGGCGGGAGCCCCGGGATCATTGCCACTGCCTCGCACTACACTCACAACAACACTGCGGCCGTTAGAATTATCGGAGGAGGCTGAGGTTGCCACCAACGGTTTTATCGTAAGCTAACTTATCGGACTTACTGAGCTCATATGACGCAAAATCGCGTCATAAACTTATTGAAGAGGCATGGATATAAGTCCATATGACGCGATCGCATCATATGAGTTTTTGGTTAAAAGTTCCATATGACGCGATCGCGTCATATATGTCGCAAGGAGTTAAGAGTCTTCCCGCAGTCCGCCGGGGGAACTCTTAACTCCTTCAGACATATTATGTTCCAATAAGTATGAGGAGGCGGGAGCCCCAGGATCATTGCCACTGCCTTGCACTACACTCACAACAACACTGCAGCCGTTAGAATTATCGGAGGGGGCTGAGGTTGCCACCAACGGTTTTATCGTATGCTAACTTATTGGACTTACTGAGCTCATATGACGCAAAATTACGTCATAAACTTATTGGAGAGGCATAGAGATAAGTCCATATGACGCGATCGCGTCATATGAGTTTTTGGTTATAAGTTCCATATGACGCGATCGCGTCATATATGTCTGGGGGAGTTAAGAGTCTTCCTGCAGTTCCCGGGTTAAGCAGCATCAGACTTTCTTCAGAAGATTCCTCTTCGATGCTTTAGGAATTTCATTCACTTTCTTTAATATAGGAGTGACAGTTTATTATTGTTTAGAGTAACTTTAATTATACCTTCTTCTTGTTTGCATTAAATCATTCCAGTCATTTAATTAAGCTCTCTATCTTTTTCCTTGTATACATTATTAATGTAATTGTATGTTGTTGTGATCAGGCTGTATCAGAGATCATCAGCCTGTAGTAGTAGTGCATTTATACCGAGTTAGAGGATACCCCGCTATCGCAGATTTAACTCTGGAGGGTATAGGTGTTTTTGTGCGCTGGCATTATAAGTTCGAGGGTTGGATCTAGTGTTACCGTTGTGGCTGTGTGCCTTTCTAGTCAAATGATTAAGAGCCCTTGTTTTATTCGAGTCCCGGTCGTAACAAATGGCGAACTTGCTTAGGATTTTGTGAACTTAGAAAAATATTGCAGGAGTGTAGTGGTCATTTGTTTTTTTTGTTTGAAGGAATATAGTGGACACAGATTTGTTTTGGCAAGTATTATAACACTTAAGAGTCTTCAAGCATTTTGGAGTGAATAGTGCTACACAAGAGTTTAGGTACTTTTTTTTTGTTTTATAAACATTGAGAATTTTCGGTGGACACTATGTCGGACAACGGATCAGTGTACAGTGAGGACACAGTACGGGAAGCAGGCTCTGAGGTGCAGCAGCGGGGTTTGTTAGAAGACATTAGAGTAATAACTAGTGAGGAAGATGCAAAGAAGTTTCTGGAGATGCCTATTACTGTTCACCGGGTGTCGGGGATTGATCGGTATGGTCTCCAGTGTTTGGCCACGGTCATGGGTCATGTGGGCACTAGCAGCATGACGAGAGGTGACCTGGTGGCCTGAGTGCTCGGCGGGGTGCGTGGGGCTTCGGGTGGAGCGGGAGCTGGGGCACCTTCGGCCCAGCCCCCATTCCACTCGACTCCTACCATGGCGCCCCCTCGGGCTCCGGAGCCGGGTACGGTCCCGCAAGCCGATAGTCACTGGCAGCGTGGTTTGCACCTGGGTGGATCACTGGGTGGGTCTCCAATTGTTGCATCTCCTCCCCCTTAAGGTTTAACTCCAGGTATGATCTTCCAGCTTGAGATGGCTAAGATTCAAGCTGAGGAGAGAAAGGCCAGACATGAGGCTGAGCTCAAGCAACAACAGCAGCAGCGGGAATCTGAGCTTAGGATTCAGTCTGAAGAGAGAAAGACCATGTACTGTGCAGACATAGATCTTGAGAAGTCTCGGGTGGAGTCGACAGGGCAGCGTCTCGCTTCTGGGAATCGAGGTCTTGATCAGTCTTTATCGCACTTGCTCAAGTTAGTCCCTCTATTTGACGAGTCGGGTGTCACCGAATTTTTCATGCGTTTTGAGAAGAAGTGCCGGGAGCACCAATGGCCCGAGGTTACGTGGGCAGCCCTTGTTTCCTCTAGGTTGGTTGGCAAAGGACTCAAGGCATATGATGCGTTGCCCTTGGAGTCTTGCATCGATTATGAGGTATTGAAGAAAGCTGTTCTGCGGGCGTACGAGTTACAACCAGAGACGTACAGATTAAAGTTCCGGGGTGTAACGATGGGTCGTGAGTGCACCTTTCTTGAGCATGCCCGGGATCTGTCCGATGCATTTAGAAACTGGCTGCGTTCTAAGAAGGCATCGACGTTTGAAGAGTTGAAACAGCTGATGCTTCTAGAACAATTTTTCAAGTATACGGGCGGCGATCTGACGTTGAATCTTAAAGAAAAAACCCCGAAAACTCTTCAGGAGGCAGCTGAGATGGCTGACCTTCGGATGTCACTGATTCGTGGGTGCGAGTCTGCACAACGGAACGATGTAACAAGGGGCGCAACACTCCACCCCCCCGAGTCAGTGATACACCATATAACCATAACAACAAGAGCAATGATACTAAGTCTGACCATAAACCTAATACCATCCCGTTTAACCCGGGAGCTGCGGGAAGACTCTTAAGAGTTCCCCCGGCGGACTGCGGGAAGACTCTCTGGAGTAAGTAAAACTAAAAATCAACTTTTTACATCGAAAAAAAAATATTTTTTTTATTTTTATTTTTTTATTTTTTTATTTTTGTTTGGCCCCTGGGCCATGCAAAATCTCAGTCCTCTACCTCCCCTCCTTCCCCACTTTCCTCCTATTCCTCAGTTATCACCTATTTTCCCTATTATTCCCTTATTCTGAGGTATATTTTCGTGCTAACATTAGCGAGTTGCAAGCAGGGTGTTGTCATCACTGATGGCCATCGAGTGCAAGAGAGAGAGAGAGAGTATCGATCGACTGTGTCGCAGTGGCCTTGGGGAAAATGGGCGGGAAAGTAGCTTGCCTCACCCATAGATTATACAACTCGCGGGCTATATCTCCGATTTTGACCATCCAAACGCTGTTTTCACTCGTTTTATTGTTGTTTCAGGTTAATACCTTTATTATCAACCCATAATAGGCGCATATGGATAATTATTAATGCTATTAATGGTACAATGAATATTTTAGTGACGAAAAACCTCAAATACGTCAGCACAGGGGGAGGTTTTCATTTACCCCCGTGCGCACTTCAGAGGTTAAGAAGGATCAGGGCCCTTCCCCACCTCAAGGGAAGCCCAAGGGGGAGTTAGAGTGTTTTCATTGTCATGAGAAGGGGCATTTTGCAAGAGCCTGTCCAAGCAAGCTACCTAATGCAGTTGTGTCTTTGGCTCGCAACATTGGGGTGTCCCCGAAGTCGTCTGAGTTTGCCCGGGGTATAACGTCAGAGGCTGGGACACAGCTAGTGGAGAAGAATCCGGAAGGCTCGAACCCTGTCTGCGATGTCTTTTGCGACCATCGAGGGCGTGGCTGCGTGAAGTGGGCTGGTAAGAAGCATGGAGTTGAGCTGCTGCGAGACACGGGTGCCTCTCAGACTTTGATGAAGAAATTTACTGGTAGACCAATAAATGCGGCACGGGTGGTTGTGGTGCAAGGTATCAATGCTACCAGGTCATACCCGTTGGTCAGGATGGAACTGGAGGTAGATGGTGTGACACGAGAGTTGGATGTGGGAATTGTGGAGAACTTGCCTGTTGGGGGCGTCGACTTCCTTTTCGTCAACGACTTTGCGGTGCCTACTTCTGAGGTTTCACCCTTAGTCGTTGCCGAGAAGCCGGCCGACGTGAGTAGGGGGAACAGGAGTGGGTAGAGAAGTGTCAAGTACAACCTATGGCGTGCGTTGTTACTAGTTCTCTTGCATCCAAAGTGTCACAGCATATTCCTCAGTCTTCAGACCAGCGGAGGAACGGTCGGAAGGAGCAAGCTAAAGTTGGGAGTTTTGTGAGTTTTGCTCCAGCGCATCTCCTTAGCGGCTTAGTACTTGACCCAGAGGTGAGCTCCGGAGTGGCCCCAGAACCTGTCATCCCTAGTGACATGGTTGGGCGTGATGGCACTCCGCGACTTAGTAGTTCCCAGTTGGAGGAGAGTTGTGGGAACAGGGCTATCAAACACGAGGACGGGAAAACATGTCGTGTGAACCTGTTGGAGGAGTTTGTGAGGCAACCACCTGAGCAGCCTACTGTCCCTGCGTTGGTCTGCAGCGGCCAAGGTGGAGAAGGAGAGGGGGGCAGTAGGGCACAGGTGGAGGAGAATTGGGACTGTCATGCCTCGGCGGAACAGTGGGCGGGGGACACGAGTCTGGTGGCTGTGGAAGCGCTAGAGCACCTGCCTGAGCAGCAGTGTGCAGCGCTCCAGCACCAGCTCGGTTCATACCCCACTGGTCGTGCCGAGCACCCGAGCCTCACAACTCAGGCGGTGCAAGATGTTCCGCGGGCAGGTCACTTGAATGTCAATAGACCGTTGGCCTCGTTGTTTCGGTGGTTCAAGGTGGGCGACGAGGTTAATTTGGCATGGTTGCCAGGTCTGGGTCGACCCATGGCTGCCAAGGGTGGTGGTCAGGAGGAGGACATTGAGCAGATTGGTGAGGTTGGCTGTGGAGTGGATGTGCCCGGTCGTCGCATAGCCTCCCAATGCTGCTCTAGTCGAATGCAACAGCCCTACCATAGACCGACTGTATCTGGTCATGTCGCTAAAAGCGGTGATGCTGCGCAGGCAGATGTAGTCGTAAGGAATGCGGGGGTGCGCATGTACGTATCGGCGGGGAAGCCTTAGCAATAATGAACTATGGGAGTGACTGCACAGGTGGTACTGATTGTCCCTCTCATGACCTGGCTGTTCTAGGGACGAAGGTGGAGAAGGAGGGAGACTACAGGTTAGAAGCTGCGGTCTCGGCTGGGATGTGGGAGGGCACTAGGCATGTTCTGTGTGATAAGTTGTTTACTAGGCTGTGGCAGTGCCTCCGCATGTTTGTTGCTTCTCCAGGCCTGATGTACGGGGTAGAATCCGACATGGAGGCTGGGGACAGTGCAAGGTTCAAGTTAATTCCCTACCATATAAATCCTGCTCAACAGCCTGTCGTGAAAACAGAGCTAGACGACATGTGGAAAAAGGGTCTGAGGGATAAAGGATATTGTGAGTGGTCGTTGCCAGTGAGTCTGCAACCGGAGTTGAGTGGCAAGATCCGTGTGTATGGTGATTGCAAGAGTGTGGAAACATTATCACAGACAGACGCCTATCCATTACCTAGAGTTGACGATATCATAGACCGCATCAGGGCTGCCTCGCTCGTCACGAAGGTAGAACTAGTGAAAGGTTATTGGCAGGCCCCGTTGCCGGAAAGAGCGAAGAGAAGTGCCAATCTTGTGATGAACTGGGCAGGTTATCAGTGTCAGGTGTTGTTGTGCTGCCGAAACACAAGTTGGATGTGTGGCATGCTAAGGGCACTGATAATGTTTTGGCTGATTGTTTGTCACGGGAGGGTTTGTTTGCAGGAGAACCCTCGCCGTTCAGTCAGTGTGTGTTGAGAGTGGAGACAAATCAGGCTTGCCCCTGTAGAGCAGCCGTCAAAATCAACATTAAAATTAAATACCAAAAAAAATCACATAAAACTCTTTCTTTTGATAGTTAATTGTATGTTGCCAATGTAATAGCTAAAGTCCTAAGTTGAACCTGTCTTTCACTTAGGAGGCTGGGCTCTGTGAAGCTCACTCTGGGAGCATAGCAGGCTAAAATTATACTATTATGTTTGGGAGGGGTTATAAGATTTAATTTATGCTAAAATGTTGTTTTGTTTATGATTGAGCCATGCATTTAATTTCTGGCGGAGTGGCTGGTTGTGGCGGGTCTTGTCGGCATTCTGCCTTGTCAGATATGGTGCTCGCCTAATGTTGAGCATCCCATATCTTGGGTGGGATGTGACGCCTACCAGCGTTGGCAGAATCGCCTCCCGGTAGCCACTAGCGCTCGCCAGGGCAGTGAAATGGGCTACAGTTATCAGAGAATGTTATACTTTCTTTCTTGTGAATCGTCATGTTACAGGCAGTATAGAAGTGGTCTTTATTTTCGTCTGTGACAATGCATTATATTTTATATAATCAGTTATAAGTTTAATGTATAAGACTGAATGATACAGCTAGAGAGTGTGAGTGAGTAAGTGCAGGAGGCAGAGGGTTGTGCGCGTTGTGTTACGCGTTGTCTCGGTGACGTCATGCCACGGCCGGGCCCCCTGAGTGGCTGGCCGCCTTGCCGCCCTTCTGCCGCAGCAGAAGGTAGTTCCCCCGCACTCAATGCTGCCTTTGTGCCTTCCTCGCTCAGAGCTTGCTTGACCAGCATAACCTTCACACCTCCCTTGCCATCTGTCCCCGACTTCCACCTATAGAACACTTTCTCTCTCTCTCAACTTCTTACCTCTTATTCTTCTAATCTATTTAACATCAAAACTCCCCTTTGGTTCTGCACAATTTCATATATCGGCCATCGTATTATATGCTGAAGCTCTCAGATAGCTCATGTTTAGTTAGACATTTTGGAGGGGTTAACATTTTGTCTGTAGAGGTTCGACACACTCGCGGTGTCTCCCTACCTATTTCTTGGTTGTCTGCTGGGCTATTTAATGCTAGACTAGGTTGAGGCTATTGATGTTGTGATTTCCGATGTGTACCAGGTTTTGTTGAACTTGTACAATCGCAACGGATGCGTGGGAAGCCTAGGTTGTCTTTCTGACTGTGTACCTTGTGAGTTTAGCACTGTGTTGCGAGTGAGGGCTTTTGCCTCTGCCACCCAACACTGTGCTAACTCGTTTTGCTTTGACTTGAAGTGGGCCGCCAGGAGAGAACCAGATACTAGCGATCTGGATCTCTCAAGAGAGCACCCCGTCATTTAACGTAATTTGGCCGTACAGTCTTAAGGACCTCGCTAGGCTACGAGCCGCTTGCTCAGCCATAGTTTCCTTAGCCTACGACATCCCAGCTAGACTTTATTCACCTAGCAGACACCCGATTAGGATTATAAACTCCTATGTTATGTATGCAGCATTTGTATTCACCTTGATTGTAAACCTAGGTTGTTGTTGAGTTGCACAACCCGAGCAGGCTTTTGCGTTGCCTGAGGAAGTACTTCTTTTGTTGTTGGAGATTATACTATTGCACATTTATCGTTATTCCCATGCCAGTTAACACTGTATGTCCCTACACTTGTCATATCTTGTTCCTGCTTTATATAACAGTTGAAAATCCGATTCGATCATCTTAAGCAGCATCAGACTTTCTTCAGAAGATTCCTGTTGGATGCTTTAGGACTTTCATGCACTGTCTTTAATATAGGAGTGACAGTTTATTATTGTTTTGAGTAACTTTAATTATACCTTCTTCTTGTTTGCATTAAATCATTCCAGTGATTTAATTAAGCTCTCTATCTTTTTCCTTGTATACATTATTAACGTAATTGAATGTTGTTGTGATCAGGCTGTATCAGAGATCATCAGCCTGTAGTAGTAGTGCATTTATACCGAGGCAGAGGATACCCCGCTATCGCAGATTTAACTCTGGAGGGTATAGGTGTTTTTGTGCGCCGGCATTATAAGTTTGAGGGTTGGATCTAGTGTTACCGTTGTGGCTGTGTGCCTTTCTAGTCCAATGATTAAGAGCCCTTGTTTTATACGAGTCCCGGTCGTAACACAACCTGTCCCAAAGAAACGTGACAGCTCTCAACCCTCCAACTATAGTCCAATTGCTCTTATCTCTTGTGTCTCTAAAGTTGTTTAAACTATTCTTGCTTCTAAATTTCTTAAGCATTTCTGTTCTAATAATCTGGTCTCAGATCGCCAGTATGGCTTCCTTAAAGGTCGCTCTACTGGTGATCTTCTTTCATATCTTAATAACTCTTGGTCATCCTCCTTTCAAGATTTTGGTGAGACCTTTTCTATTGCACTAGACATATTGAAGGCTTTCGATAGAGTCTGGCACATATCTTGAATCTCTAAACTGCCCTCCTTCGGTTTCTATCCCTCCATCTGTGCCTTTGTCTCTAATTTCCTTTCCGGCCATTCCATAGCTGCGGTTGTGGACAGCCATCGCTTACATCTTCATCCTATCAAATCCGGTGTTCCTCAGGGCTCTGTCCTATCTCCTATTCTCTTTCTAATATTCATAAACGATCTTCTCAACTGTACCTCCAGTCCCATCCTTTCATACGCAGACGACTATACCTTTCACTACTTGATTAGTTTTCCAGAACGCCCCAGCCAGCAATCCCTCAAAGACAAACGTAATGAAGCCATAGAACACTGATCTGATCTAACTACTATTTCCAATTGGGGCAGAGAAAACCTTGCTACCTTTAATGCTTCCAAAACCAAATTTCTCCATCTATCTACCTGTCCGGAGCTCCCAGTGGACTATCCTTTATTCTTCAACAACACAAAAATCAATTCTTCATCTTCTCTTAATATTCTTGGTGTCTCTTTTTCTTCTGCTCTCACTTGGAAAAAACATATGTTTTGTTTTCTTTTATTTTTGTTAAGAGACAATGAATGGAGCAAGGAAAAACACAGTTAAAACAAAAAGGTCCATGTGCCTAAAGGCATCCTCCATTCATAAAATGTTTGTGATAACTGGATTTAAACTGTTGTAGATTGTAAGTTTGTGGAAAGCAACTTGAGGGAAGTGAATTCCAAAGAGTAGTAGTTCTGGGGATAAATTAATTTTGATAAGCAGAAGGTCTGCATTGTGGAGGAGAAAGTGTAAATTCATGGGCGCTCTCAGCTGCCCTAGTTCTACGGGGAAAGATGTGGAGAGGGGGCACAATTGAAGCAAGTTCTTCGGAACAATTGCTGTGAAAATATCTGTAGAATAATGCAAGGGATGCAACGTTTCTTCGTATGGATAATGTAGGAAGGTCCTGTGTGATTGCAGGGTTATTGATTAATCTAATAGCTTTATTTTGAATTTTGTCCAACTGCTTCAATGCAACCACTCCACTTCCACTCCACAGAGGTGAACAGTAATCCATCTGAGAACGCACATGACTTTTATATATTACGGCCAACTGCTCGTCAGTGAAGAATTCTCGAACTCTGTACAGGAGTCCCAGTTTTTTAGAGGCATTCTTAGCAATGCTTCTAACATAATGTGTCCAGCTCAAGTTAGTAGTTAATGTTACACCGAGAATGTCAATACTAGGGGAAGTGGGAATATTTACATCATTAACAAATATATGGGAGTCAGTGATATTCTGTCGGTTAGAAACTGTAATGTACTTGGTTTTCTGTGCATTAAAGGAAACTAGATTCTTTTGTCCCCATTCATTAATTCCAGAATTAATTGTTTAACTCTTTTAACTCTTTTTCTTCAGCTCTCACTTGGAAGGACCATATTACTAGTTTTGCTAAGGCTGCCTCCCAGAAGCTGGGTGTGCTCAACCGCCTCAGGGGATTCTTTATCCCTGCACAGCTTCTTGCTCTGTACTTAATTATACTTGGACAAAGGTTATATACACATATTAGCCGAGCACGGGAGAGGATCCACGAGGAAACTAGGGATATGCTTATTTTCTCTCTCTCTCTCTCACTATACACTATACACCTGAATTCACTGGTGTATGATAAACTTTACTTTAATGCACTCTATCATATATTGCGTGTTGGTGAGACAACATACACTTAGGTTCAATTACTTATCTCAGGTTATCACTGGCATCATACAATAATGGAAAAAATATTACACTTAATCACACTGGTATATAATTAACACAGAGTCATAGGAGTGACTCTACTTTTCCTAAGTATTTCACTTTACTTGCACTGGTGTAAAACAAACAGAGTCCAGTGAGTGACTCTATTTGCCTCAGTACTTCACCTATTCGCACTGGTAAAAATGAACAGAGTCCAGTGAAAGACTATTTTCCTAAAGGCTGCGTCCCATACAGTACGTAAAGACCCGACAAGAGCCGATCTTTTCAAAATATTTGAATTTTTGAAAAATCGTGCATGATCGAGCAACATCGTGTAAATAAATCGGCTCTACTCGAGTTCATTTGGAACTGGACGGGGTGCCCGCCGACAGGTCCGTGAAGTCGGCCAATAATTAGTGTATGCTGTTACGACCTGGCACTCGGGTACACAAGGGCTCTCAAACAGGACTCGCGTACGGCTCGCTGCCACAACGGAAACACACGATCCCAACCCCCAGAGTACTGCCAGCCGAACAAAAAACACCAATACCCTCCAGAGTTCGATCTGCTATAACGGGGTATACAAGAACTCGGTACTAGTGTTCCACAACAGACTAATAAAGAGACAGGAATTATCTAGTCTGGTCAACAATCAAACAAAGAAGTAAGAAACAACAACACCAAAGAATAGTGTTGGCCGAAGCCGAAGTAATCCACCCTTGACTAAGAACTTAAGAAGTCCTCCACCCTCTACTTCGGATCGGCACTATTACGTTACATTAAACAATAGTCCTCGAGCATCGAGCAAGGAATCTTCTGATAAAGTTAGATGCTTCTCGGATACTCGTAAGAAGTACGTATCGGATTTTGAACAGCAATTCAATAAGCAACACACTGGCAATTAACTAACATTAAAGGTTTAAATTGACATAAGAAGAATTATAAGAATAGGCAATAGTAAATGGCAAACATTAAAAAGAAGTACTCCGACAATGCACCGGCAATAGCCTACTAGGATTGTGCTCGTGGGCCACTAATCCCTAAAGTAGCTAAGCGTGCCACACATGAAATCAATAGTGCATAAACAATAACATACATAAGGAAAGCTTCAATACTATGCTGTATCTGCTGACCGAGCAAAGTCTAGCTGGGATGTAGTAGGCTAGGAAACAATGGCTGAGCAAGCGGCTCGTAGCCTAGCGAGGTCCTTAAGGCTGTGCGGCCAAATTACGTTAATTGACGGGATGCTCTCTTGAGAGATCCAGATCACTAGTATCTGGTTCTCTCCTGGCGATCCTCTCAAAGTCAAAGCAAACGAGTTAGCACAGTGTTGGGTGGCAGAGGCAAAAGCCCTCACTCGCAACACAGTGCTAAACTCACAAGGTACACAGTCAGAAAGACCACCTAGGCTTCCCACGTCTCCGTTGCGATTGTACAGGTTCAACAAAACCTAATACACATCGGGAATCACAACACCAGTAGCCTTATCCCAGTCTAGCATTACTTAGACCAGCAGAAAACAGGAACATTAATAATCATACACAGGGAAATGCATATACGAGTGCAACAAACATTAATCAATCCTATTCTAGTTATCCCTTCCAAAATAGGCTATCTAATAGGCATATATCTCGTGAGAACTCAAGCGATAATACTTTGGCTGACTAGCTCTGCACCAAAGGGATCATTGAGGTTAAAAAGGGTCGGGAAGAGAAGAAGAAAGGCGGTACAGAGAGTAGAGAAAGTTCACATCAGTCAGAAGAATATGTATAGTAGCAAGGGATATGAGAAGTCGCTCTGCCTAATGAGTTCTGAATAAAATGTGGCGAGACTTCCCTTTTTATACTCGGCCCTCTAGTGAGCATATCGCAAACTACTAAGGACCTCCCACTGACAATCATTACGTAATATTCTCTCTCTCAATCTGGGATAGACAAAGGCTTTCCCACGCACTGAGGGGGAGGAGGGAGGAGGGAGGAGGGGGGTTAGGCCTACCTGCCGCATGGCGCACTCACTGGCCCCCGTTACGTAATCTCTCTCTCTCCTCTCATCATTACAAATAAGTCCCACACATAATACTTATAACTAATGATATAAAATAGAACTCGTTGACTCAGATGAAAACAAAATACATATTTATAATACTTATAGTACAACGGCTCACATAAACTAAGTTAGGAAACTCTACACAGACTACAGCCAAAGTTCCTGCCCTGACAATCCTAGCGAGAGTGGGGCATGACTGGGCGTTCTGTACAGCATGCTCAGACTGGACATGCGTCACACCTCCCCCAAGATTTTACTTGCTCAACCCTGAGCTAAAATCTGACACACAGAACCCCATCAAGCCCCTCACACCCAGCGACCGCATGGCACTACAACAAAGCTGAGTTTATCACTAACACACATCTTATAAAAAAAAAATCACATTTTATAACTCCTCCCAACAATAGCAAAAAAAAGACACAATATCATGCTCCCAGAGCGAGCTTACAGCAGCTCAGCCGTTTGATAGTTCGTGGACTACTCAAACTCTATAGGCTATGACAAACTTATACAATTATCTATATCAAAAGAAAGAGTTTTTTTATGATTTTTATATTTTAATATGTTTTTCCCGGCTGCACTATAAGGGCAGCCTATTTTCTTCTATACCAAACGCTCAACTCCTGCTTTACGACCCAATACGCTGGGCTACAACCGCGAGCCAACAAGCACCAAGCGCAAAATACTATTCAAACTAAAGCAGGAGGCTACCCGTGTGTCAATCTACCCAGGATCATATACCCTTGAACGACCATCTGCAACCACGTTGTCACAACCGGCAATATGGCGTATGTCCAGGTTATATACCAATAACCTTAGTGACCACCTGGTCAGCCTCATATTCCGATTGTGAAACTGGTCCAAGATCTTGAGAGGGTGATGATCTGGGTAAACTACAACGACCGGACCATAGGCTGGAACATAGACCTCGAAATGCCCCAGCGCAAGCACAACCGCCAGCAGCTCCTCCTCGACAACAGAGCAGCTCCCCTGGGCCGAATTGTACTTCTCCGAGCAGAAACTAACAGGATGCTCCAGCCCATCATCGTCCTTTTCACTTTCATTCATCAGGTTCTGAAACGTTGCTAGTGCATTCTTAAGTCCGTAAGGCATAACATTGCACCGGTAGGCACCCCCGTCCACAACAAAACCACACACCTCCCCAGCACGCTCGGACAAAGGCACCTGCCAGCAACCCTTTACTAAATCCACCCTCGTGATAGGCGATGCAGCCCCGAGGCGGTCTATGGTGTCGTCAACTCTTGATAAGGTATAGGCGTCTGTCAGGGATAATGCACACACACTCTCGCAATCAACACACTCACTGATCTTGCCGCTTAACACCGGTTGCAAAGTTACAGGCAACGACCACTCACGACATTCCTTATCCCTCAGACCCTTCGTCCACACGTAATCCAGCTCTGCTTGCACCATAGGCTGTCGAGCAGGATTTATACGGTAGGGAATTAAACTGAGCCTTGCACGATCTCCAGCCTGCATGTCGGATTCTACCCCGTACATCAGGCCTGGAGAAGCAACAAACATGCGAAAGTACTGCCATAGCCTAGTAAACAACTGCCTTGCACTGTCTCCACGAACAACATGCCTAGTGCCCTCCCACAACCCAGCCGAGACCGCAGCTTCTAACCTGTAGTCTCCCTCCTTCTCCACCTTCGTCCCTAGAACAGCCAGGTCATGAGAGGGACAATCAGTACCACCTGTGCAGTCACTCCCATAGTTCATTATTGCTAAGGCTTCCCCGCCGATACCGTACATGCGCACCCCCGCATTCCTTGTGACGACATCTGCCTGCTCAGCATCACCGCTTTTAGAGACATGGCCAGATACAGTCGGTCTATGGTAGGGCTGTTGCATTAGACTAGAGCAGCATTGGGAGGCTATGTGACGACCGGGCACATCCACTCCACAGCCAACCTCACTAATCTGCTCAATGTCCTCCTTTTGACCACCACCCTTGGCAGCCATGGGTCGACCCTGACCTGGCAACCATGCCAAAGCCTCGTCGCCCACCTTGAACCACCGAAACAACGAGGCTAACGGTCTTTCAACATTCACGTGACCTGCCCGCGGAACATCTCGCACCGCTCGAGTTGTGAGACTCAGGGGCTCGGCACGACCAGTGGGGTATGAACCGAGCTGGTGCTGGAGTGCTGCACACTGCTGCTCAGTCAGGTGCTCTAGCGCTTCCACAGCCACCAGACTCGTGTCCCCCGCCCACTGCTCCGCCGAGACATGACAATCCCTACTCTCCTCCACCTGTGCCCTACTGCCCCCCTCTCCTTCTCCACCTTGGCCGCGGCAGACCAACGCAGGGACAGTAGGCTGCTCAGGTGGTTGCCTCACAAACTCCTCCAACAGGTTCACATGACATGCTTCCCCGTCCTCGTGTTTGATCTCGACAGCACCATTACCACACTTCTGAACTTCCGGATCCTCCAACTGCAGTTTACAAATATCTGAGGGAACCAACCTGTCTAGATGCTTCCGAAGCAACCCAAGTCCTCCCCCAATATCAAACTGAGCAACCCTTTTTTCTCTCCGTGTGTAACGTTGCTGCCTCGGAGTCTCTTCCGGCCCTACCTCCTCACTAGCTGTGACAGGTCCTGGGGCCTCTCCAGACTCTAACACAGGTGCCAATACTGAATCACCCAGGAGAGCCGCCGAGTCAAAACTCTTAAAACCAACTCCAGCTTTAGCCTCCTCCTGTTGATCGTTCCTCTGCTGGTCTGAAGACGGAGGACTAGGCTGTGACACTTTATCTGCCCGAGCTCGGGCGACAACACACGCCATGGGTTGTGTCTGGCACCGCTCGACCCACTCTTGCTCTTCCCCACTCACGTCGGCCGGCCTCTCGGCAACGACTAAGGGTAGAACCTCAGAAGCGGGCATTGCAAAGTCGTTGCCGAGAAGAAGGTCGACGCCCTCCACTGGCAGTTTCTCCACAATCCCGACATCCAATTCACGTGCCACACCATCCACCTCCAACTCCAACCGCACCAGCGGGTATGACCGAGTTGCATTAATACCCTGCACCACTACCACCCGAGCCGCGTTTATAGGGTAGCCAGTCAAGTTATTCATCAGAGTCTGGGAAGCACCTGTATCACGCAAGACCTCTACTCCATGCTTGCGCCCCGCCCACATCACGCAACCCCGTCCTCTATGGTCGCAAAAAACATCCTGAGCAGGGTTCGAGCCTCTCAGGTGCTTCTGCATTGGCTGTGCCTCAGCCTCTGACGAACTGCCCCGGGCAAACTCAGAAGACTTCGGAGACACACCAATGTTGCAGGCCAAAGACACAGCTGCTGTAGGTGGTTTGCTAGGACAGACTCTTGCAAAGTGCCCCTTTTCATGACAATGATAACACTCCAACTCCCCCTTGGGCTTCCCTTGGTACTGGGAAGGGCCCGGCCCCTTCTTAAATGGGACGGTGCTAGTCTTGTGGTCAGTCTTGGTATCATAGCTCTTGTACTTGTTTGCATAAGGTATATCACTAACTCGGGGGGGTGGGGCGTCACGCCCCTTGTTACCTGCCTCACTACGCTGGGCATACCCGCACCCACGAATTAGTGATAGCCGGAGGTCAGCCATCTCAGCTGCCTCCTGTAGAGTTTTTGGGTTCTTTTCTTTAATAGTTAAAGTCATTTCTGCACCAGTACACTTATAAAACTGCTCGAGCAGAAACAGCTCAGTCAACTGTTCGGCCGTCTCAGCTTTCTCAGAACGTGTCCAGTTTGTAAGTGCATCTTTTAAGTCCCGGGCATGTTCAAGAAAGGTCGCCTCCCTAGTCTTTGTAACACCCCGAAACTTCAATCGATATGTTTCTGGTTGCAACTCGTATGCCCGTAGGACAGCTCTCTTCAATTCTGGGTAGTCAATGCAAGACTCTAAAGGCAGTGCATCATAAGCCTTCAGACCCTTACCCGTAAGTCTTGAGGAGACTAGAGCTGCCCACTTCTCTTCAGGCCAATTATGCTCCCTACACTTCTTCTCAAAACGATTACAAAATTCTGTGACTTCAGTTTCACTAAATGCCGGCACCAATTTGACTAAGTGGGACAAGGACTGTTCTCTTACTTGGCCCTCACGGCCCATCCGAGTTCCTGTCGTCTCTGCACGAGTCTTATCTAAATCTAATTGAGCACAATATTTCTCTGAGTCGTACCTAAGCTCAGCCTCGTGCCTCCTGGTCTCATTCTCCGCCTCTTGCTTCCTAGACTCAGCCTCAATCTCATGCCTCCTAGTCTCATTCTCCTGCCTCCTGGTCTCATTCTCAGCCTCAATCTCCTGCTTCCTAGACTCAGCCTCAATCTCATGCCTCCTAGCCTCAATCTTAGCAAGCTCAAGTCTAAATACCATATCTGGAGACAGGCAGGAAGAGGGAGCTGCCACTACTGAAGGAGGGGGGGCAAAAACTGGGGAACCACCATGTGCACCACCCGAGAGCACTCCAATCTGCCAATTCTCATCCCTCTGTGGGAGAGTGCTAACCTCCGGTAACTGAGTGGACGGCACTGTGGGAGTCGAGTGAGAGGGGATCTGGGGAGGAACCCCCCCAAACGCCCTCTCCTCCGAAACCCCATGTCGCCCACGCAACACCCAGGATCATCAGCTCCCCCTTGGACATCCCTACTACATTGGAAATGCCCAAAACCTTGGCTATCAGGTGCAAGCCACAAACATCCACCCCAGTCAGCCTCTCCTCCGTCACGTGGTACCGCTTACTCACAAAAACTCTAGCATCCTCCTCACTGATTACTAACGGCACACCTTCAAATGGCATCTCTCGCTCATCGTCAGCGCTAGTGCACGACATACTGAAGTCCACAAAAAAATTCTCGAGACAAAAGTGTTAAACTTCCTTATGCAAGCACTAATTACTAAATTAACTGGAGTCTCTTAACCCGTCCAGCCCCGGCTAGTTTT
The DNA here is from genome assembly GCA_037953745.1 of Lithodes maja. Lineage (NCBI taxonomy): Eukaryota > Metazoa > Arthropoda > Malacostraca > Decapoda > Lithodidae > Lithodes > Lithodes maja. The sequence goes on along the minus strand of JBAKBP010021980.1, from coordinate 13,983 downwards.
GTAATGTTTGTTCACCAGAACCCGGCCGGTTTTCAAAAAATGGTTTTATTCCAGAAACAATAGCGAATGGGTTAGGAATGAAGGAAAAACCACGAAAAACCGCTCAAAAAGCTTAAAGAATGGTCCTACAGAGCCCCCGAAAACGTATTTTACAAGAGTAAAAAATTGAAGGCAATTACCCCAAAAAACCAGGTTATTGCGCGCTCACGCGCACGCACGTGGACTTTGAGAGTTTTCAACCATCGGCACGGTTGCGTGGGATACGTACACAGTTCCCATACAAATCTGAGCCCTCTTGCGTGGCTACACCTGAGGTTACGGTCGGCGCAATTAGGGGCAATTAGGGTGACGCGCCAGGCGCGTCTCTGGGGCTGTGCGTTACATACATCGCCGACGCGCCAGGCGCGTCGCTGGGGCTGTACGGGTTAAATGCTTTACTAATTGCCATACAAAAAAAAATATTCTTCAATATGCACGCTAAAATACAAACAAACAAATGTTGTACAACTCTGCAAAAATTTATACTGTTCACAAAATCCTAAGCAAGGTCGCCATTTGTTACGACCTGGCACTCGGGTACACAAGGGCTCTCAAACAGGACTCGAGTACGGCTCGCTGCCACAACGGAAACACACGATCCCAACCCCCAGAGTACTGCCAGCCGAACAAAAAACACCAATACCCTCCAGAGTTCGATCTGCTATAACGGGGTATACAAGAACTCGGTACTAGTGTTCCACAACAGACTAATAAAGAGACAGGAATTATCTAGTCTGGTCAACAATCAAACAAAGAAGTAAGAAACAACAACACCAAAGAATAGTGTTGGCCGAAGCCGAAGTAATCCACCCTTGACTAAGAACTTAAGAAGTCCTCCACCCTCTACTTCGGATCGGCACTATTACGTTACGTTAAACAATAGTCCTCGAGCATCGAGCAAGGAATCTTCTGATAAAGTTAGATGCTTCTCGGATACTCGTAAGAAGTACGTATCGGATTTTGAACAGCAATTCAATAAGCAACACACTGGCAATTAACTAACATTAAAGGTTTAAATTGACATAAGAAGAATTATAAGAATAGGCAATAGTAAATGGCAAACATTAAAAAGAAGTACTCCGACAATGCACCGGCAATAGCCTACTAGGATTGTGCTCGTGGGCCACTAATCCCTAAAGTAGCTAAGCGTGCCACACATGAAATCAATAGTGCATAAACAATAACATACATAAGGAAAGCTTCAATACTATGCTGTATCTGCTGACCGAGCAAAGTCTAGCTGGGATGTAGTAGGCTAGGAAACAATGGCTGAGCAAGCGGCTCGTAGCCTAGCGAGGTCCTTAAGGCTGTGCGGCCAAATTACGTTAATTGACGGGATGCTCTCTTGAGAGATCCAGATCACTAGTATCTGGTTCTCTCCTGGCGATCCTCTCAAAGTCAAAGCAAACGAGTTAGCACAGTGTTGGGTGGCAGAGGCAAAAGCCCTCACTCGCAACACAGTGCTAAACTCACAAGGTACACAGTCAGAAAGACCACCTAGGCTTCCCAAGTCTCCGTTGCGATTGTACAGGTTCAACAAAACCTAATACACATCGGGAATCACAACACCAGTAGCCTTATCCCAGTCTAGCATTACTTAGACCAGCAGAAAACAGGAACATTAATAATCATACACAGGGAAATGCATATACGAGTGCAACAAACATTAATCAATCCTATTCTAGTTATCCCTTCCAAAATAGGCTATCTAATAGGCATATATCTCGTGAGAACTCAAGCGATAATACTTTGGCTGACTAGCTCTGCACCAAAGGGATCATTGAGGTTAAAAAGGGTCGGGAAGAGAAGAAGAAAGGCGGTACAGAGAGTAGAGAAAGTTCACATCAGTCAGAAGAATATGTATAGTAGCAAGGGATATGAGAAGTCGCTCTGCCTAATGAGTTCTGAATAAAATGTGGCGAGACTTCCCTTTTTATACTCGGCCCTCTAGTGAGCATATCGCAAACTACTAAGGACCGCCCACTGACAATCATTACGTAATATTCTCTCTCTCAATCTGGGATAGACAAAGGCTTTCCCACGCACTGAGGGGGAGGAGGGAGGAGGGGGGTTAGGCCTACCTGCCGCATGGCGCACTCACTGGCCCCCGTTACGTAATCTCTCTCTCTCCTCTCATCATTACAAATAAGTCCCACACATAATACTTATAACTAATGATATAAAATAGAACTCGTTGACTCAGATGAAAACAAAATACATATTTATAATACTTATAGTACAACGGCTCACATAAACTAAGTTAGGAAACTCTACACAGACTACAGCCAAAGTTCCTGCCCTGACGATCCTAGCGAGAGTGGGGCATGACTGGGCGTTCTGTACAGCATGCTCAGACTGGACATGCGTCACAATGCACTATTTTTCAGCCGACTGTTTTTGATTGTCGGGGAAAAAAAACGTTAAATTTTGGACGTGCTGCTGACGTATGTCGATCGGTTTTCGGACGTGCAGCAATCGTTTTTGACGTACAATAATCGGGAATTAATCGGGCAAAATGTTCGAACCAGACTATAGTAAGCTCGATACGACCATGACATGACACAGGCCCGACTAAAAACAGACAACCCAGTATGCCATACGTCCACAAGATGTTTGGAATCACTTCCACAACACGTCAAGCAGCCGACATCAGGTTGACTCACACGCCAGCGAACAGATAAACTCGACCAAATTTTCATGCTCACACGTGTATCGCGTCAGCACAATCCTGTCTGGACATGCTGCAAGAGGCTAACAGGACGTCAGCCACAGGTCAGACACATCATGTACATGTTCGTTATCCCGACAAGCATTCGATTAGCTGGTCACGCGTACGTCAACCACGACCAACAGTCTGGCCAATCGTACGGCGTGGCAGCGCTACACACCCAGCCTACAAAAGACTGCCGACCAAGCTGCCACCACCAGTATCTCCAGCACCCCCGCACGGACCACACACCAGACATCACCCACCCACCCACCCACCCACCACCACCACCACCATGCCCAAGGGACGCAAGCTACTCAAGAAGCCTGCCAAGCCCCAGGAATCGGAAGATCTCTTTGCATCAGAGGCCCTTGATGAGGTGGATGTTGGTGTCCATGATGATGCCCTTGATGACGATGTTGACTCGGATGACAACAGTGATACGCAGATCAGCGGGCAACGATTTACACCCTCACCTGAGCCCATTGAAATTGTCGATGAGTCTTCATCCGCTGCACAACGATGCAGCACCACACGCCCCGCCACAATCAGCCCATCTATCCTGCCAACACGCATCGCACATCCAGTTGTGGACACGCAACAGGGCAGCGACGAGGAGGGATCCTCAGATGCCTCTTCCCATTCACAGCCCAGCCCCCCATCGCAACAAGCTGACGCCCACGCACCATCCAAGAAGACAAAAAAGAGGAAGCGAACCTATTACGTCATACCGGACGACAAGGAGGCTGCAGTTGCAGAGTGGTATAGGGAGCAAGAGTTCCTATATAACAAGAAGATGAGGGCATTCCGGGACAGAGAGAGGAAGGACAGGGCGTACCGTGAAAAAGCTGAAGACCTGGGCATAACCGGTGAGTTAAAGTGTTTTATTATTATAGGTTTTAACTATTCTTATTAGGAACGACCCAAGCCGAAAGGGACCTGTTGAATAAGGTAAATATACATATTGTTACACTCATTTATAATTGCCCAGCACCTTTCACTTGAGTAGTATTTATAAGAAATACATTTACTTTTACCCCACCACATTACATCCACTTCTATTAATTTACTAGAGTAAAATTTAAGCATATATCCGAAATATTCTTTACAATACATTTGTAACTCTATATACCCTTTCCCATGGAGTGCAGGTGTGACATTCCTTGGCTAGTTCAAAGGTCACCACTATATTTCTATGGCGCTGCTGAGGTCTCCCCTCTCCCCCAACCCCCTATTAGCATTTACCATGTTGCATACACTGACACACAGTGTTGACTGAATTTATTATGGTATTACATCGTTTTATTTGCAAACCTTTAAACACAATATATTTAACACACAGCTGCGTGAGGTGGAATCCCGGCAGCTCAACATCAACGCCGCTTGGAGGGGGACACACCTGGAAGAATCACCGCTCATGACAGAGGTCCGCCTCTTTCATCAACTCCTGACAGCTTCGTTCAAGGCTGTGGAGCGCCGCCATGTCGAGCATTACATGTTCGAGGGGCTCAGGTTGGTGACAGGGATGAATAACTATGCCCTGGGGACAGGCTCAATCCCCAGGGTGGTCATAAATAAGCCAAACCAGCCGCTACAACCCCAGCCAGCTCTTCCCCAGCCCTACGAGCCCAGGCCACTTCCAGGACCTTCCTACTACAAGCTGCCTAGCGCACCCGGTACCCCTAGTGGCTGGAGGACACGGGCCCCCACCTATGGCCGTCCTGATGCCACACCCGTCGAGCCACCCCGAGCAGTGACCCCTAGGCTGTCGGACATTGCCAACTTGGACCGCTACCTGGAGAATGCCGTCTCTGGGCCGCTGAGGGACTTCACTTATTAGTTGCTCATTTCCCCCCTATCTCTATTTTCCATAATTATATATCTCTATTTTCGTATCTGTTTTTTTTTTTACTTTTATAATAAAAAAAAAATATGTAATATGTTGTTTGCCATATCCTTGACCTAATGTAAGTTTAATTCATGTAAACGCTAAGATAACTCTGCACATATATGACTTCAATTACCTAAATATTTATAGAAATGTTAGTACCAAACAATCCTACCATAATATCTCGTGCAACAAAAATAGAACAAACCAAGGACAGAAGGAATGAAATAAAGTATTGATAAATAATGATAAATAAAATAATAATAATGAATATAAATACATGTCAGGGAAAATAAATAAATTAACAAAAATATAAGTTTGTTACAAATTCCTAGAACAAATAGGAACATTTTAGAGTTGCAAAATCAATTTGAAAAGAAATAGAAATTTGTAGAAATCTATAGAAGAATTATCAACCATGTTGAGAGTGAAAATAAAATATAAAATATAAGAGAGATGGAAATATATGGAAAAAATATGAAACATGTTGAGGGCAAAGCATATGTTAAAGAAAAATATAAAGGCGATAGAAATATTTAGAACAAATATGAAACACATGTTGAGAGGAAAAACATTAATATAAGAGAGAAATATAAGAGATAGCAATATATGGCACAAATATTAAACATGTTGAGGGCAAAGCAAATGTTATAGAAAACTATAAAGGACATAGAAATATTTAGAACCAATATGAAACCTATGTTGAGAGGGAAAAGGAAATATAAGAGAAAAATGTAACAGAGATAGAAATCTATAGAACAAATATTAAATATATGTTTACATGGCCATGTGTCATGTGTCACCTGTGCTATATTTTATAAAATAATAAGTATACATAAATCAGGTTGTATTAATCATGAAGTATACACTATTATCTTTACTTATTAAATGCCATTGGTAATTGCATTAATAGATACAATGCGTGTATAATGGTCAGTTATAGTAAAACGACTCTAATACCTGATTTATGTATAGATATATATATATATATATATATATATATATATATATATATATATATATATATATATATATATATTGTATGAATTGGGAACCATTTCTACTTACCATTCACCGTTGCCAGGGCAGCATGTTCCGTGGGAAGCTGTAGTAGTCTGTGAGGTAGTCCCTCACTATTTTGGCAGGTCCGGGTCCAGCTTGCCGCTGATGTGGCTGCAGTCCGTCCAAGGGGTCCCTTGTCCAGTCTCCAGGCCGCACATGGGCGTGATGCTCAGGTAGGCTGTTCGTGCCTGGCCGTCTGTCGATGAGGATGTTGTGGAGGATGCAGCTTGCGAGAACCACCTTTCAACAGTGCTTGCCTGTAGGTTGAGAGTCGTCAGCAGGCACCTGAAGCGGTTGGCCAGCATCCCGAAGGCGTTCTCGACCACCCTCCTGGCTCTCGACAGACGGTAATTGAAGGCGCGTTGTTTCTTTTGTAGTCCTCGGTGGGGGTGTGGTTTCTGGAGCCACTCTCTCATAGGGAAGGCGTCATCGCCCACAATGAAGTAGGGCACTGGCTCGTCATCCCCAGGCAGTGGCTCCCGGCCTGGCAATCCTGCTGCGTTGTTTTCTAGCGCCTGCCGGAGGTCGGTCACCTGAAAAATGCCGGCATCCGCGGCTGACCCCTTTGCTCCCACATCTATGTAGGTGAACTTTCCCTTGGAGTCAACCAGTGCAAGGAGAACGATGGAGTGGTACCCTTTGTAGTTGTAGTAGTAGGATCCACAGTTGGCAGGGGGTTGCATTGCGATGTGCTTACCGTCGATCGCTCCTACGGTGTGGTGGAAATTCCATGTGTCGGCGAATCCCTTGGCTATGTCCTTCCACCCCTGCGGTGTCGTCGGGCACACGATCACCTCCTCCAAGTATTAATGTACGATGGCCTCGCATGTCTCTCGTACAACCTTGGAAATTGTGTTTGGACCCACTCGGAAGTTGAGGGCCATGCTTTTGTAGGCCTCACCTGTGGCCAGGAAGCGGAGTGTGATGGCCAGATGTAGGCCTGGCTCCAGGGCCTTCCTAAAATTAGTATCCTGCTTTTGGATGCGTGGTGTCAGCCGTCCCAGAATCTCAGTGTAGAGTTCCTCGTCCATTCGCAGGTAATACTTGTAGGTGGTGATGTCCGTTGCTTGTAGGGTCTTGAGCAGTTGGTGATAGTGGCCATACTTTTCTCTTTCTGCTATCCATTCCCTCACAAAACAACTACGTGCCTTGGCTTTGCGTTTCCTATTCTTGTTCCTAACCCGAGGCCTCCTCAAAATCACGGCAGTGTAGAGCTGGACTCTCAGGTTGGTAATCAGCAACTGGTTGCGGTGCAGTAGGTCTTGGTAGTAGTCGTCGGTTGTCAGGTAGGGCGGCAGGTGTTCGAGTAGGGCAGTGCCGGGCTCCATGGTGCAGATGCAAGGCTTGGTGGTAGACTGTGTGGGGGTCTACGGCCCCCGACCTTTATATAGGGTTGGGTACTTGGTCGTGCTTCTGTCGTAGGAGTCGACCCTGTCGGATGACACACGTATGTATCGTGCGACACACTTGCGCAGCATGTATGCTGCTCGTCTGGCAGACGACTAACATCCTATCTACATCCAACTTAGCGTACTGTGAACGTGTTGCGCGGACGTGTGTGTCGTACTGACATCATATTAGGGGTACGAGTTAACGTGTGGCAGACGTAACTGTGTCGTGAGTGACGTATGAGTGACATGTGACTGACGTGTGAGTGACGTGCGGCTGTCCTCTTCTGGCGAGCCTGGTGTCAAACGTGTCGATTCGGCAAAATGTTGTTAAATCGGCTAACATCGGCTCTTGTCGGGTCTTGACGTACTGTATGGGACGCGGCCTTAAGTGTTTCACCTGGTCGCACTGGGGTGTAAATAAACAGAGTCCAGTGAGTGACTCTATTTTCCTAAAGTGTTTCACCTGGGCCCACTGGTGTATGAGTGAAAGGTATTTTCAGTAACACTACTAATCTAACAATTGAAGATTGGAGTGATGAGCGCAGTCTGGGTAAAGAGGAGAGTATGAAGTCTGGTCGTTTAGTTTTCCGTCGAGCCGCTTAGGTGGTCCTGTCGTGTGGATGGGGTAGTTTGGGATACGGATGGATTAGTTAGTTTTGGATCATAAATGATAGCTCCTTGATGTCATGACATAGGGCACTTTCATCGGACTAATGTGAGCGTGAGCTAGGACATGTCCTGGGGCTACTATTGCTCGTCTATCCTGATCATTATATTAATTGTTGATGAAGTTCCATTTCGGTACTTTTGACTTGGGGTCTTTAACCTATCTCCCCGCTCACGGGGAGGTGTGGTGGAGTGGTCTTGCCACTGGCCTGGTAATCCAAAGGTCCCGGGTTCAAATCCCGATGTATCAATGGGAAGATATTATTGAGATGGAATTTGTGCTGTACCTAGTATCAGTGCATTACCACAAAGCCCACCGAAACGTCAATAAAATACCCTCATTGTTCCCTGATTAAATAGCACTGTATGAATATTCCCATATTCAAAATATGCTATAGGGGTGCAATGCCTGGTGAGTTATCTGCTCAACAGGTGGCGTTGTGTGTGTGTAAGTGTGAGAGTCCGAGTGTAGGGAGTGAGACAGTGAAGCACGGGAACGAGGTGGCTTCAGAGATGGGGTCGTTTCGGGCCATGAGTGAGCACCGTGCCTCATGTGAAGGCAAGATGGCAGGTGCTCGTTGTACTCTACGTGCTTCACATGTCTCACTCCCTAGCCTGGAACAAGACCTCACGGGCTTCACTGTTCATTGTAAAGCGGTGAATGTTAAGGCTCTCAGCCTATGCCCGAGAGGAAGTAAGTTGGAATATAGAAAAAAATAAAATAAATAAAAATAAAAAAGTGCGAGCTATATGTAGTGAACACCCTACTGCCAGGCGGCAATATTAGGCCTAAAATCGTAATTTTACGATAAATATCGTTATTACTTATTCATATGCGCCTATTTTACATTTAATATGAAGATATTAACATGTAACAGCAATAAAACAAGTGTGAATAGTATTTGTGGGGTGAAAAAAGCGAATTATTGCCGACCGTCAAGTCATGAGGTGAGAGCTGCGTGAGCCCTACACCCTCCTCTCTCGAGGGATGAGGGGAGACTGATGTCTCGCTAGTGCTGTCTCTCTCTTCCCCCACTCTCTATGCATCCCTGATGACCTTGAAACCGGGTGGGAGATATTGCCGCGGAAAATAAACCGATAAACAAGGGAATAAGAGGAAAAATAGTAGATAATTGAAGGGGGAGGGGAAGGAGGGGGTTTTGTCACATATGGAGGAGTATTATTAGGTATGGAGGGGAATTATCTCACTTAATCATATATTCCTTTGTTTTATGTGCTACTGGGGCCTTTTAAAAAGCTTTTTTTTTAGGCCTTGGATCCTAAGAGGTTCATCGCCTTTGCCCACCAAAACCTCTTAAGAGTGTTTTCGCGCTTCCCAGGTTAATACAGCGTCTCTAGTGTCATGATACAGTGACAAGGTATCGGGCTAACGCGAGGAAATTGTAAGATCATAAACTTAGTGATTTCACTCGATCTGCCACTGACTGATATAAAAGGTTCAAAGAACACAGGTTCGGTGTTTAGACCTTTTTACTGTAAGTGTCCATGACGTCGGACAAATACAATATGGACTTCTATTTGTAGAGTGCCGTTATTTAGACGGTGTCTCACAAAGCCTGAACTATTAGAATGACTTTTACCATGGCAAGTATCTTTCTAGTTTTAAAGTGCGGTTTTGGCAAAAGAAGTAAAGTGGGCAGGTGTGGTGGAGTCGTCATGTCACTGGACTGGTAATCCAAAGGTCCCGGTTTGAAATCCCGATATGTCAATGGGAAGATATTATTGGGATGGAATATGTGCTGTACTTAGTATCAGTGCATTACCACAAAGCCCACCGAAACACCAACAAAATTCCCTCATTGTTCCTTGATTAAATAGCTGTGTATGAATATTCCCATATTCAAAATTTGCTACAGGGGGCAATGCCTAGTGATTTACATGCTCAATAGGTGGCATTCTAAGAGTGAGGGTCTGAGTCGAGGGGACGAGACAGTGAAGCATAAAGGCGAAGCAGCCTCAGAAGTGGGATTGCTTCGAGCCATGAGTGGGCAACCAAGAGCCGCGAGTCTGCGATGCCAGGTTAACGAGGGCTGGTTGTAGCTTGTGCTTCACTTGTCTCACTTCCTAGGCTGGAACAAGACCTCACGGGCTTCACCGTGCTGAGCGTTGAATGTGCATGCTTTCAGCCTATGCCCGAGAGGGAGTAGTTGGAATATACAAGAAAAACAAATCCTTGTGGTTATGCTTATAATACTGTTACGCTAGCCAGCTGTACAGAATAATCTCGTACTCGCTAGCGCTCGCCAGGGCAGTGAAATGGGCTATGATAGTCGTAGAGCGACCCTCTTTCTTTCATAGTGTTTAAGTTGTCACAGACAGTTTAGTGTTTGCATTTGTTCTTGTCTGTGACACCAAGAAGTATTTTATATCATTGATAGTGTTATAAGATACGCAGTGTGTTAGTTGCAATGAGAGAGATAGGGGAGAGCGAGGTGTGGTGCGTGGGCGCGCGTTCCCTTCCCGGCCGGCCCGCTCGTCGGTGAGTGGCTGAACAGGGTCACGTGGGCTTTGTGTCCCTGTGACGTAGTGGCCTGTGGTTGGTCGCCGCCCTCCTAGCCCAGTAGTCGGGCTCCTACCCTCCTGACTCCCGTAGAGCACGGCGCCGTGAGGTTGCGTCTACATCCCTTTGCATTCTGTTCCTCAATAACCACCTATACTATTGTTTCTCTCTCTGAACTTCTTCTTTTCCATACTTCTATGCTTTGCAGTCAATTACCCATCCCTTCTGGCCCCCTCGCAAGTGACATTCACTGTCCGCCAGTCGTATTACAATCTCCTGCTCTCAGATATTATGATGTACTAGCTTAGCAAGGTTTAGAGTCATAGATTTCATACTGTAGGGTGCTTTTCAATATTGCTTGTTCTCCTCCATTATTTAATGCTAGACTGTGGTGGGTATCTGTTGTCGTTGTCAGTGTTGTGTATACGGCTCGCTACAGCCTATACGACTTCGACGGTGCTGGATAGCCTGGTGGCCAGCCTTTCTGGATATTTCCTTTGTGAGTGTAGCATTGTGCTGGCAGAGGGCTTTTGCCTACTCCTGCCAGTATATTGCTAGCTCTTTGCTTGACTTCTTGGGGAGCGTCAGGGCAAGACCAGGTACGAGAGACCTGGACTTACCAAGAGAGCCTCCCGGTCATTAACGTAAGATAGGGAGATATCCTTAAGGGTGGCACTAGGCTATGAGCATGCTTGCCTCTACCTAGTTTCCCATACCCTGATACCACCGCTAGACTTTATTAATAGAGAAGACAATGCATACTTATTAACTCTTATCACGTGTGCTTTAGTATTATTCACGGTATTGTTTAGCCTAGGTTGTTGCGCAGGGCACAACCGTTGGTGGCTGTTACTTTATTTAAGGAAGTACTGTTTTTGAGTTGCTGTTATTATTACTGTCACAGAGTTGTTGCATTCTCGTGTTTTCCATTATAGATGTCCTGCTTTTTGGTGTATTTAAGATACACGTTTCATGTCCTGCCTCTTGCATTATTACAGTTCTATATTCTACGAGCATCTTAGAGCATCAGACGTTTGCAGAAGCTTCCAGGTTTGTTTGCTGTAGGACTAGACTTCAAGTGCTTTCATATAGCATTGAAGGGTTTTAATGTTGAGTTCAGACTAACATTAAACATAACGTAAGCATCTAATCTTTTATTAAATCTTGTCATAGTTTATTTAAGCGTTGTTAATACTTGAGAGCATTTGATTAACGTAATTACTTCTTGTTGTTTGCAGGCTTTGCCATTGCTGGAAAGCCTTAGTAGAGTACACTTATCCCTTGTTAACCTGTTAAGCGCTAAATAGCCCTAGGAGCTAGGGTAGTTATTTGTGTATTTCTAGCCTTGGATTCTGACAGAATTCGTTATATTTACAATATAGACCATTATTTGTTTTCGGTATGCTTTTATTTTACATATATGATGTATATATGAACCTTCAAGAGTGCTAAAATAAGTGGGAAAAGCATTTGGGTGGTGAAAACCGAAGATATTGGCCACCCGGTCGTAATGTCAGGCGAGAGAGAGCTGCAGTCAACCCTCCTCTCTCGCTGTCTGTGAGGTAACTGAGGGCGGCGGGGCGGTCTGGGCTGGTGTGTGTGTGGTACATATCGATCTTTTCTGCAACCCACTTGTGCTACATTATCGCGGGAGAGAAAAATAACCGATAAATGATGATAATAAGAGGGAAAATAGGTGATAATTGAGGAGGGGAGGGAGGGGGGAATAAGGTGGGGAAGGAGGGGAGGGGGGTGGGTGAGATTTACATGGATGAGTACTGGAGGGGAATTATCTCACCTAGAGACAAAAATTTTTTTTTTGATAGGCCCTTTTTTTTTTTGGAAAGCTTTTTTTATGGTCCTGCTTCCGTGAGGCCTATCGCGTTCCCTATAGGAAGCCTTCCGTGAGGCCTATCGCGCTTGCCGGGTTAATTGATACCCCGATATCTAGTATATTAACTCTAGAGGGTTTATGTGTTTTGTTCACCGGCTTAATAGTTCACGTGTCACATATTTTACATAGAATACCTCGCAACAATAACACAAACTAAAGGCACACAGAAACACTTAGGTGGATTTGGAGGGCAGGGGTCGAGAGTACCAGGTCTGGCCCACGTTGAACGAGAGCAGTGGACAGCACTTCAGGGTGGTCCGGCATCACTCGGGCAGAGGTCCAGGGTTCAGGACTTCAGGTAGGCAGGTCGTCCACGGGCAGGGCTCCAGTAGCACTTCAGGCAGGTACTGTCACAGGGCGTAGGGGTAGACTGGTACAAACCAACACTTGTACTTAACTCCGATCCCGTCGTGGGGAGTAAGAATAAAAGCGAGGTGTGATTTGTATACTTCTCTATTATTTCCTGGAGGTCATATTCATGATTATTTTTGACCCTTGGTGTTCTGGTTTCGAGGTCACAAGGCTATGGGGAAAAAGGTTATGCGATCATTGCGAGGTACATACTTAGCCTAGCCTTGGAAGTGAGGTATTAATAGAATGGCATACTTCCAAGGTATAATCTTACATAATTATATAATACTGGCCGGTTTGGCTTAAGGCTGGTGTAATCTTACTTAACCTCTCCGCGGCGCACAGGGGGTTTTCTACAGGGTAAGACTGTGCGCACCTATGATGATTTTGGGACCTATTGCAAATTTCGATAAAAAGTACATCATCGTGTAGGGAATGTTTCTGTGCATCGGCCCATATATATTTGACCCCCCAAAAAATGTCTGGGGGGGGTGGGGGAACGGTCCGTAGTTGAAAAATGTGGAGCGAATGGCACCGCGCGGCTAGATTGTCATCGAGCGGCGAGATTTCCCTGCCGAATATTTACGCGCGCAGGGGATAGAAGGAGAGGGAGGAGGGGGTGGGTTACCACGTATTATCACGTATATGTCCATTTTTGAGCCCTTTTAGGCTATGTAGAGTATGTATACGTGTGTAGGCCACCCATATAACAATGAATATGCCTCATAGTGACCAAAAATTGCAATATATAAGGGAATTATAAGAGAATTTTTAGGCGGGAATGAAGATGTGTTGGAGGTTTGGCGGCAATTTATGAGCTGAGAGTGTGGTTTACGCCATACATATCACGTATATCTTGTACGTAGAGCACTGTCATGCTATAATACAGACTTGTACGTATGTATACGTGCCATATATCAAAATATATACCGCATATTGACCAATTCATGCGATATTTACGCACATTATCAAAGAGTTTCTATGCGTGAACCAAGGTGTGAGTGAGTTGTGCTGGGAATGAAAGGGGGAGAGGGTGTGTTACGCCATAAATATCACGTAAATCTTGTATTTAGAGCACTGTCATGCTATAATAAAGACGTGTACGTATGTAGGCGTCCCATATAACAAGGAATATACCGCATATAGCCCAATTGATGCAATATTTACGCAAATTGTGAATGTGTTTCTAGCAGACGGAAGCCTGAAAGGGTGGGTTGGGGATGGGTGGGTGGGAGGGAGGGAGGGAGGCATGCAGGGGTGCAGGGAGGGAGTGAGTGAGTCATGAAGAGAAGGAAGGCAGGCAGATCTCTAGATAGATAACCAGCTGTGTGACAATTGTGAAGGCGCCCGAGGCGTATGGATGCTTGGGATTTTTAACCTTATGTCTTCCAGGTGTCTGGTGTTTGTTGCCACCAAGAGTTTTACAATAACATGAGTCAGGAATGGAGAGAGAGAGAGAGAGAT
>JBAKBP010021979.1:0-39675 GCA_037953745.1 Lithodes maja | reverse complement strand
AATAATAAAAGTAATAATAATAAGCATAATTAATAAATATCTAAACTATTAATAATGAGCAAAGCGTTCGTGTGACTGTTTTTAAAAGCATGTGTTGGGTTTGTGCAGTAGGGCTTTGATAGCATTTAATGGTCTCCTCTGTGCATTAATTGAACCCACCTCGTTTTTTTTTCTCTTTGTTTGTATCTCTCTTTGGCTTGTATCCATTCGGCCCCGTTCAGCCTACTGTTTTAAGACATTTACCCCCATTCAGGTGTCAATATTTTCCTGGCGAACGGTAGCAAGCCAGCATATATATATATATTTATTTTTGACAGCGAGCTAAATTTGTAAATTTTTCGATAGAATTTTTTTTCCGGCAAATCCGGATTTCTCCATACAATGCTGGCTCGCTCTCGCTCGCCAGGAAGAAATCGACACTTGGATGGGGATAAACGTCTTAAAACAGTTGACTGAATGGGGCCGAACGGATACAAGCCAGAGGAAGTGAGAAAAGGAGAGAAAGATAAAAAAAATCAGGTGACCCCCCTTAATTGTTGATCCCCACCTGCTGAAGCCAGTACGCGGTGAAGAGGGGTATTACTATTAAGGTTTAGCGTGACTATTGTTCGGTGCCAGTACGCGGTGAAGAGGGGTATTACTATTAAGGTTTAGCGTGACTATTGTTCGGTGCCAGTACGCGGTGAAGAGGGGTATTACTATTAAGGTTTAGCGTGACTATTGTTAGGTGCCAGTACGCGGTGAGAGGGGTATTACTATTAAGGTTTAGCATGACTATTGTTCGGTGCCAGTACGCGGTGAAGAGGGGTGTTACTATTAAGGTTTAGCGTGACTATTGTTCGGTGCCAGTACGCGGTGAAGAGGGGTGTTACTATTAAGGTTTAGCGTGACTATTGTTCGGTGCCAGTACGCGGTGAAGAGGGGTGTTACTATTAAGGTTTAGCATGACTATTGTTTGGTGCCAGTACGCGGTGAAGAGGGGTACTACTATTAAGGGTTAGCGTGACTATTGTTCGGTGCCAGTACGCGGTGAAGAGGGGTGTTACTACTAAGGTTTAGCTGACTATTGTTCGGTGCCAGTACGCGGTGAAGAGGGGTGTTACTATTAAGGTTTAGCATGACTATTGTTCGGTGCCAGTACGCGGTGAAGAGGGGTATTACTATTAAGGTTTAGCGTGACTATTGTTAGGTGCCAGTACGCGGTGAAGAGGGGTATTACTATTAAGGTTTAGCGTGACTATTGTTCGGTGCCAGTACGCGGTGAAGAGGGGTATTACTATTAAGGTTTAGCATGACTATTGTTTGGTGCCAGTACGCGGTGAAGAGGGGTGTTACTATTAAGGTTTAGCATGACTATTGTTCAGTGCCAGTACGCGGTGAAGAGGGGTATTACTATTAAGGATTTAGCGTGACTATTGTTCGGTGCCAGTACGCGGTGAAGAGGGGTATTACTATTAAGGTTTAGCGTGACTATTGTTCAGTGCCAGTACGCGGTGAAGAGGGGTGTTACTATTAAGGTTTAGCGTGACTATTGTTCGGTGCCAGTACGCGGTGAAGAGGAGTATTAATATTAAGGTTTAGCATGAGTATTGTTCGGTGCCAGTACGCGGTGAAGAGGGGTATTACTATTAAGGTTTAGCGTGACTATTGTTCGGTGCCAGTACGCGGTGAAGAGGGGTATTACTATTAAGGTTTAGCGTGACTATTGTTCGGTGCCAGTACGCGGTGAAGAGGGGTGTTACTATTAAGGTTTAGCGTGACTATTGTTCGGTGCCAGTACGCGGTGAAGAGGGGTGTTACTATTAAGGTTTAGCGTGACTATTGTTCGGTGCCAGTACGCGGTGAAGAGGGGTGTTACTATTAAGGTTTAGCGTGACTATTGTTCGGTGGCAGTACGCGGTGAAGAGGGGTGTTACTATTAAGGTTTAGCGTGACTATTGTTCGGTGCCAGTACGCGGTGAAGAGGGGTGTTACTATTAAGGTTTAGCGTGACTATTGTTCGGTGCCAGTACGCGGTGAAGAGGGATGTTACTATTAAGGTTTAGCGTGACTATTGTTCGGTGCGATTTACTTTATTTGTATATTTGTTTCAGCTTTAATCGTTGTTTCTTACGAGTGGATTAAGCATAAACTCACACGCGCACACACATACACAACCACGTACATACACACACACACATTCATGCTTGCGCAAACCAACAGAGAGAGAGAGAGAGAGAGATTACGTGTGTGTAGTCATCCAATATTATTTAATCTTTTTGCTTTACAAAATATTCTGCACATGTGTCTCTCTCTTAACCCCTTCCGACATATGACGCGATTTTGACCCGATTAGGGATACTTTAAAGCCTTTGTTACCATCAGGGGTATTTAGAAACCTTTAGTTTAGTTACTTCAACCTCTGCAGTTGTCTTTGAGTTAGCTGTGGGCAGAACACTAATTTTGGAGAGGTAATTATAAGAGTGAGACAACTCTATTTCTTATTGCTAATCTGGCAACCTCTGCGTCATAAAAACATGAAAAAGTTAATTTCTTTTAAACTGATGTCTATATATATTTATTTTAAACTGATGTCTATATATATATTTCTTTTAAACTGATGTCTATATATATATTTCTTTTAAACTGATGTCTATATATATTTGATGATACTGTCGGATCTTCTAATCTGTCTTTCAAATTATATTCCCAATCATGTTATACTTATACACCAAGCCTGTGAGTGTGGGCGGATACGCGCGCGCGCGTGTATGCGTACGTGTGCGTTTCTGCGTTATGTTTGTTCTAGTGTTCGTTTGCGTGAGCCTGTGTTTCTGTTCATAAGTGAGTGTGTGTGTCAGTGCCCACCCTTTTGCCCCTAATTAAATTTTACCGTTTCTTACAATGCCCCATGCAGTTATATCGGCTCCCCCCCCCCCCTCTCTCTCTCTCTCCTGTACCTGCACCTCTTCTGCACGGTGTATTAAATCAGTGTGACCCAGTGTTGTTGTTGTTACTGACCTCTGTTGTTGTTGTTACTGACCTCTGTTGTTGTTGTTACTGACCTCTGTTGTTGTTGTTACTGACCTCTGTTGTTGTTGTTAGTGGCATTTCCTTACCACCACCTTTAGGGTCTGTGTTGTTTAGTCAATAATATAACTACCTCCTAGCTCTTTAGTTAATAATATAACTACCTCCTAGCTCTTTAGTTAATAATATAACTACCTCCTAGCTCTTTAGTTAATAATATAACTACCTCCTAGCTCTTTAGTTAATAATATAACTACCTCCTAGCTCTTTAGTTAATAATATAACTACCTCCTAGCTCTTTAGTTAATAATATAACTACCTCCTAGCTCTTTAGTTAATAATATAACTACCTCCTAGCTCTTTAGTTAATAATATAACTACCTCCTAGCTCTTTAGTTAATAATATAACTACCTCCTAGCTCTTTAGTTAATAATATAACTACCTCCTAGCTCTTTAGTTAATAATATAACTACCTCCTAGCTCTTTAGTTAATAATATAACTACCTCCTAGCTCTTTAGTTAATAATATAACTACCTCCTAGCTCTTTAGTTAATAATATAACTACCTCCTAGCTCTTTAGTCAATAATATAACTACCTCCTAGCTCTTTAGTCAATAATATAACTACCTCCTAGCTCTTTAGTTAATAATATAACTACCTCCTAGCTCTTTAGTCAATAATATAACTACCTCCTAGCTCTTTAGTTAATAATATAACTACCTCCTAGCTCTTTAGTTAATAATATAACTACCTCCTAGCTCTTTAGTTAATAATATAACTACCTCCTAGCTCTTTAGTCAATAATATAACTACCTCCTAGCTCTTTAGTCAATAATATAACTACCTCCTAGCTCTTTAGTCAATAATATAACTACCTCCTAGCTCTTTAGTTAATAATATAACTACCTCCTAGCTCTTTAGTTAATAATATAACTACCTCCTAGCTCTTTAGTTAATAATATAACTACCTCCTAGCTCTTTAGTTAATAATATAACTACCTCCTAGCTCTTTAGTTAATAATATAACTACCTCCTAGCTCTTTAGTTAATAATATAACTACCTCCTAGCTCTTTAGTTAATAATATAACTACCTCCTAGCTCTTTAGGGTCTGTGTTGTTTAGTCAATAATATAACTACCTCCTAGCTCTTTAGGGTCTGTGTTGTTTAGTCAATAATATAACTACCTCCTAGCTCTTTAGTTAATAATATAACTACCTCCTAGCTCTTTAGTTAATAATATAACTACCTCCTAGCTCTTTAGTTAATAATATAACTACCTCCTAGCTCTTTAGTTAATAATATAACTACCTCCTAGCTCTTTAGTTAATAATATAACTACCTCCTAGCTCTTTAGTTAATAATATAACTACCTCCTAGCTCTTTAGGGTCTGTGTTGTTTAGTCAATAATATAACTACCTCCTAGCTCTTTAGTTAATAATATAACTACCTCCTAGCTCTTTAGTTAATAATATAACTACCTCCTAGCTCTTTAGTTAATAATATAACTACCTCCTAGCTCTTTAGTTAATAATATAACTACCTCCTAGCTCTTTAGTTAATAATATAACTACCTCCTAGCTCTTTAGTTAATAATATAACTACCTCCTAGCTCTTTAGTTAATAATATAACTACCTCCTAGCTCTTTAGTTAATAATATAACTACCTCCTAGCTCTTTAGTCAATAATATAACTACCTCCTAGCTCTTTAGTTAATAATATAACTACCTCCTAGCTCTTTAGTTAATAATATAACTACCTCCTAGCTCTTTAGTCAATAATATAACTACCTCCTAGCTCTTTAGGGTCTGTGTTGTTTAGTCAATAATATAACTACCTCCTAGCTCTTTAGGGTCTGTGTTGTTTAGTCAATAATATAACTACCTCCTAGCTCTTTAGTTAATAATATAACTACCTCCTAGCTCTTTAGTTAATAATATAACTACCTCCTAGCTCTTTAGTCAATAATATAACTACCTCCTAGCTCTTTAGGGTCTGTGTTGTTTAGTCAATAATATAACTACCTCCTAGCTCTTTAGGGTCTGTGTTCTTTAGTCAATAATATAACTACCTCCTAGCTCTTTAGGGTCTGTGTTGTTTAGTCAATAATATAACTACCTCCTAGCTCTTTAGTTAATAATATAACTACCTCCTAGCTCTTTAGTTAATAATATAACTACCTCCTAGCTCTTTAGTCAATAATATAACTACCTCCTAGCTCTTTAGGGTCTGTGTTGTTTAGTCAATAATATAACTACCTCCTAGCTCTTTAGGGTCTGTGTTGTTTAGTCAATAATATAACTACCTCCTAGCTCTTTAGTTAATAATATAACTACCTCCTAGCTCTTTAGTTAATAATATAACTACCTCCTAGCTCTTTAGTCAATAATATAACTACCTCCTAGCTCTTTAGGGTCTGTGTTGTTTAGTCAATAATATAACTACCTCCTAGCTCTTTAGGGTCTGTGTTGTTTAGTCAATAATATAACTACCTCCTAGCTCTTTAGGGTCTGTGTTGTTTAGTCAATAATATAACTACCTCCTAGCTCTTTAGTTAATAATATAACTACCTCCTAGCTCTTTAGTTAATAATATAACTACCTCCTAGCTCTTTAGTCAATAATATAACTACCTCCTAGCTCTTTAGGGTCTGTGTTGTTTAGTCAATAATATAACTACCTCCTAGCTCTTTAGGGTCTGTGTTGTTTAGTCAATAATATAACTACCTCCTAGCTCTTTAGGGTCTGTGTTGTTTAGTCAATAATATAACTACCTCCTAGCACTTTAGTTAATAATATAACTACCTCCTAGCTCTTTAGTTAATAATATAACTACCTCCTAGCTCTTTAGTTAATAATATAACTACCTCCTAGCTCTTTAGTTAATAATATAACTACCTCCTAGCTCTTTAGGGTCTGTGTTGTTTAGTCAATAATATAACTACCTCCTAGCTCTTTAGGGTCTGTGTTGTTTAGTCAATAATATAACTACCTCCTAGCTCTTTAGGGTCTGTGTTGTTTAGTCAATAATATAACTACCTCCTAGCTCTTTAGGGTCTGTGTTGTTTAGTCAATAATATAACTACCTCCTAGCTCTTTAGTTAATAATATAACTACCTCCTAGCTCTTTAGTTAATAATATAACTACCTCCTAGCTCTTTAGTCAATAATATAACTACCTCCTAGCTCTTTAGGGTCTGTGTTGTTTAGTCAATAATATAACTACCTCCTAGCTCTTTAGGGTCTGTGTTGTTTAGTCAATAATATAACTACCTCCTAGCTCTTTAGGGTCTGTGTTGTTTAGTCAATAATATAACTACCTCCTAGCACTTTAGTTAATAATATAACTACCTCCTAGCTCTTTAGTTAATAATATAACTACCTCCTAGCTCTTTAGTTAATAATATAACTACCTCCTAGCTCTTTAGTTAATAATATAACTACCTCCTAGCTCTTTAGTTAATAATATAACTACCTCCTAGCTCTTTAGTTAATAATATAACTACCTCCTAGCTCTTTAGGGTCTGTGTTGTTTAGTCAATAATATAACTACCTCCTAGCTCTTTAGGGTCTGTGTTGTTTAGTCAATAATATAACTACCTCCTAGCTCTTTAGTTAATAATATAACTACCTCCTAGCTCTTTAGTTAATAATATAACTACCTCCTAGCTCTTTAGTCAATAATATAACTACCTCCTAGCTCTTTAGGGTCTGTGTTGTTTAGTCAATAATATAACTACCTCCTAGCTCTTTAGGGTCTGTGTTGTTTAGTCAATAATATAACTACCTCCTAGCACTTTAGTTAATAATATAACTACCTCCTAGCTCTTTAGTTAATAATATAACTACCTCCTAGCTCTTTAGTTAATAATATAACTACCTCCTAGCTCTTTAGTTAATAATATAACTACCTCCTAGCTCTTTAGTTAATAATATAACTACCTCCTAGCTCTTTAGTTAATAATATAACTACCTCCTAGCTCTTTAGTTAATAATATAACTACCTCCTAGCTCTTTAGTTAATAATATAACTACCTCCTAGCTCTTTAGTCAATAATATAACTACCTCCTAGCTCTTTAGGGTCTGTGTTGTTTAGTCAATAATATAACTACCTCCTAGCTCTTTAGGGTCTGTGTTGTTTAGTCAATAATATAACTACCTCCTAGCTCTTTAGTTAATAATATAACTACCTCCTAGCTCTTTAGTTAATAATATAACTACCTCCTAGCTCTTTAGTTAATAATATAACTACCTCCTAGCTCTTTAGGGTCTGTGTTGTTTAGTCAATAATATAACTACCTCCTAGCTCTTTAGTTAATAATATAACTACCTCCTAGTTCTTTAGTTAATAATATAACTACCTCCTAGCTCTTTAGTTAATAATATAACTACCTCCTAGCTCTTTAGGGTCTGTGTTGTTTAGTCAATAATATAACTACCTCCTAGCTCTTTAGTTAATAATATAACTACCTCCTAGCTCTTTAGTTAATTATATAACTACCTCCTAGCTCTTTAGTTAATAATATAACTACCTCCTAGCTCTTTAGTTAATAATATAACTACCTCCTAGCTCTTTAGTCAATAATATAACTACCTCCTAGCTCTTTAGTTAATAATATAACTACCTCCTAGCTCTTTAGTTAATAATATAACTACCTCCTAGCTCTTTAGTCAATAATATAACTACCTCCTAGCTCTTTAGTCAATAATATAACTACCTCCTAGCTCTTTAGTTAATAATATAACTACCTCCTAGCTCTTTAGTTAATAATATAACTACCTCCTAGCTCTTTAGTGAATAATATAACTACCTCCTAGCTCTTTAATTAATAATATAACTACCTCCTAGCTCTTTAGTTAATAATATAACTACCTCCTAGCTCTTTAGTTAATAATATAACTACCTCCTAGCTCTTCAGTTAATAATATAACTACCTCCTAGCTCTTTAGTTAATAATATAACTACCTCCTAGCTCTTTAGTTAATAATATAACTACCTCCTAGCTCTTTAGTTAATAATATAACTACCTCCTAGCTCTTTAGTTAATAATATAACTACCTCCTAGCTCTTTAGTTAATAATATAACTACCTCCTAGCTCTTTAGTTAATAATATAACTACCTCCTAGCTCTTTAGTTAATAATATAACTACCTCCTAGCTCTTTAGTTAATAATATAACTACCTCCTAGCTCTTTAGTTAATAATATAACTACCTCCTAGCTCTTTAGTTAATAATATAACTACCTCCTAGCTCTTTAGTTAATAATATAACTACCTCCTAGCTCTTTAGTTAATAATATAACTACCTCCTAGCTCTTTAGTTAATAATATAACTACCTCCTAGCTCTTTAGTTAATAATATAACTACCTCCTAGCTCTTTAGTTAATAATATAACTACCTCCTAGCTCTTTAGTTAATAATATAACTACCTCCTAGCTCTTTAGTTAATAATATAACTACCTCCTAGCTCTTTAGTTAATAATATAACTACCTCCTAGCTCTTTAGTTAATAATATAACTACCTCCTAGCTCTTTAGTTAATAATATAACTACCTCCTAGCTCTTTAGTTAATAATATAACTACCTCCTAGCTCTTTAGTTAATAATATAACTACCTCCTAGCTCTTTAGTTAATAATATAACTACCTCCTAGCTCTTTAGTTAATAATATAACAATATAACTACCTCCTAGCTCTTTAGTTAATAATATAACTACCTCCTAGCTCTTTAGTTAATAATATAACTACCTCCTAGCTCTTTAGTTAATAATATAACTACCTCCTAGCTCTTTAGTTAATAATATAACTACCTCCTAGCTCTTTAGGGTCTGTGTTGTTTAGTCAATAATATAACTACCTCCTAGCTCTTTAGGGTCTGTGTTGTTTAGTCAATAATATAACTACCTCCTAGCTCTTTAGTTAATAATATAACTACCTCCTAGCTCTTTAGTTAATAATATAACTACCTCCTAGCTCTTTAGTTAATAATATAACTACCTCCTAGCTCTTTAGTTAATAATATAACTACCTCCTAGCTCTTTAGTTAATAATATAACTACCTCCTAGCTCTTTAGTTAATAATATAACTACCTCCTAGCTCTTTAGGGTCTGTGTTGTTTAGTCAATAATATAACTACCTCCTAGCTCTTTAGTTAATAATATAACTACCTCCTAGCTCTTTAGTTAATAATATAACTACCTCCTAGCTCTTTAGTTAATAATATAACTACCTCCTAGCTCTTTAGTTAATAATATAACTACCTCCTAGCTCTTTAGTTAATAATATAACTACCTCCTAGCTCTTTAGTTAATAATATAACTACCTCCTAGCTATTTAGTTAATAATATAACTACCTCCTAGCTCTTTAGTTAATAATATAACTACCTCCTAGCTCTTTAGTCAATAATATAACTACCTCCTAGCTCTTTAGTTAATAATATAACTACCTCCTAGCTCTTTAGTTAATAATATAACTACCTCCTAGCTCTTTAGTCAATAATATAACTACCTCCTAGCTCTTTAGGGTCTGTGTTGTTTAGTCAATAATATAACTACCTCCTAGCTCTTTAGGGTCTGTGTTGTTTAGTCAATAATATAACTACCTCCTAGCTCTTTAGTTAATAATATAACTACCTCCTAGCTCTTTAGTTAATAATATAACTACCTCCTAGCTCTTTAGTCAATAATATAACTACCTCCTAGCTCTTTAGGGTCTGTGTTGTTTAGTCAATAATATAACTACCTCCTAGCTCTTTAGGGTCTGTGTTGTTTAGTCAATAATATAACTACCTCCTAGCTCTTTAGGGTCTGTGTTCTTTAGTCAATAATATAACTACCTCCTAGCTCTTTAGGGTCTGTGTTGTTTAGTCAATAATATAACTACCTCCTAGCTCTTTAGTTAATAATATAACTACCTCCTAGCTCTTTAGTTAATAATATAACTACCTCCTAGCTCTTTAGTCAATAATATAACTACCTCCTAGCTCTTTAGGGTCTGTGTTGTTTAGTCAATAATATAACTACCTCCTAGCTCTTTAGGGTCTGTGTTGTTTAGTCAATAATATAACTACCTCCTAGCTCTTTAGGGTCTGTGTTGTTTAGTCAATAATATAACTACCTCCTAGCTCTTTAGTTAATAATATAACTACCTCCTAGCTCTTTAGTTAATAATATAACTACCTCCTAGCTCTTTAGTCAATAATATAACTACCTCCTAGCTCTTTAGGGTCTGTGTTGTTTAGTCAATAATATAACTACCTCCTAGCTCTTTAGGGTCTGTGTTGTTTAGTCAATAATATAACTACCTCCTAGCTCTTTAGGGTCTGTGTTGTTTAGTCAATAATATAACTACCTCCTAGCACTTTAGTTAATAATATAACTACCTCCTAGCTCTTTAGTTAATAATATAACTACCTCCTAGCTCTTTAGTTAATAATATAACTACCTCCTAGCTCTTTAGTTAATAATATAACTACCTCCTAGCTCTTTAGGGTCTGTGTTGTTTAGTCAATAATATAACTACCTCCTAGCTCTTTAGGGTCTGTGTTGTTTAGTCAATAATATAACTACCTCCTAGCTCTTTAGGGTCTGTGTTGTTTAGTCAATAATATAACTACCTCCTAGCTCTTTAGGGTCTGTGTTGTTTAGTCAATAATATAACTACCTCCTAGCTCTTTAGTTAATAATATAACTACCTCCTAGCTCTTTAGTTAATAATATAACTACCTCCTAGCTCTTTAGTCAATAATATAACTACCTCCTAGCTCTTTAGGGTCTGTGTTGTTTAGTCAATAATATAACTACCTCCTAGCTCTTTAGGGTCTGTGTTGTTTAGTCAATAATATAACTACCTCCTAGCACTTTAGTTAATAATATAACTACCTCCTAGCTCTTTAGTTAATAATATAACTACCTCCTAGCTCTTTAGTTAATAATATAACTACCTCCTAGCTCTTTAGTTAATAATATAACTACCTCCTAGCTCTTTAGTTAATAATATAACTACCTCCTAGCTCTTTAGTTAATAATATAACTACCTCCTAGCTCTTTAGTTAATAATATAACTACCTCCTAGCTCTTTAGTTAATAATATAACTACCTCCTAGCTCTTTAGTCAATAATATAACTACCTCCTAGCTCTTTAGGGTCTGTGTTGTTTAGTCAATAATATAACTACCTCCTAGCTCTTTAGGGTCTGTGTTGTTTAGTCAATAATATAACTACCTCCTAGCTCTTTAGTTAATAATATAACTACCTCCTAGCTCTTTAGTTAATAATATAACTACCTCCTAGCTCTTTAGTTAATAATATAACTACCTCCTAGCTCTTTAGGGTCTGTGTTGTTTAGTCAATAATATAACTACCTCCTAGCTCTTTAGTTAATAATATAACTACCTCCTAGCTCTTTAGTTAATAATATAACTACCTCCTAGCTCTTTAGTTAATAATATAACTACCTCCTAGCTCTTTAGTTAATAATATAACTACCTCCTAGCTCTTTAGTTAATAATATAACTACCTCCTAGCTCTTTAGTTAATAATATAACTACCTCCTAGCTCTTTAGTTAATAATATAACTACCTCCTAGCTCTTTAGTTAATAATATAACTACCTCCTAGCTCTTTAGGGTCTGTGTTGTTTAGTTAATAATATAACTACCTCCTAGCTCTTTAGTTAATAATATAACTACCTCCTAGCTCTTTAGTTAATAATATAACTACCTCCTAGCTCTTTAGTTAATAATATAACTACCTCCTAGCTCTTTAATTAATAATATAACTACCTCCTAGCTCTTTAGTTAATAATATAACTACCTCCTAGCTCTTTAGTTAATAATATAACTACCTCCTAGCTCTTTAGGGTCTGTGTTGTTTAGTTAATAATATAACTACCTCCTAGCTCTTTAGGGTCTGTGTTGTTTAGTCAATAATATAACTACCTCCTAGCTCTTTAGTTAATAATATAACTACCTCCTAGCTCTTTAGTTAATAATATAACTACCTCCTAGCTCTTTAGTTAATAATATAACTACCTCCTAGCTCTTTAGGGTCTGTGTTGTTTAGTCAATAATATAACTACCTCCTAGCTCTTTAGTTAATAATATAACTACCTCCTAGCTCTTTAGTTAATTATATAACTACCTCCTAGCTCTTTAGTTAATAATATAACTACCTCCTAGCTCTTTAGTTAATAATATAACTACCTCCTAGCTCTTTAGTCAATAATATAACTACCTCCTAGCTCTTTAGTTAATAATATAACTACCTCCTAGCTCTTTAGTTAATAATATAACTACCTCCTAGCTCTTTAGTCAATAATATAACTACCTCCTAGCTCTTTAGTCAATAATATAACTACCTCCTAGCTCTTTAGTTAATAATATAACTACCTCCTAGCTCTTTAGTTAATAATATAACTACCTCCTAGCTCTTTAGTGAATAATATAACTACCTCCTAGCTCTTTAGTTAATAATATAACTACCTCCTAGCTCTTTAGTTAATAATATAACTACCTCCTAGCTCTTTAGTTAATAATATAACTACCTCCTAGCTCTTCAGTTAATAATATAACTACCTCCTAGCTCTTTAGTTAATAATATAACTACCTCCTAGCTCTTTAGTTAATAATATAACTACCTCCTAGCTCTTTAGTTAATAATATAACTACCTCCTAGCTCTTTAGTTAATAATATAACTACCTCCTAGCTCTTTAGTTAATAATATAACTACCTCCTAGCTCTTTAGTTAATAATATAACTACCTCCTAGCTCTTTAGTTAATAATATAACTACCTCCTAGCTCTTTAGTTAATAATATAACTACCTCCTAGCTCTTTAGTTAATAATATAACTACCTCCTAGCTCTTTAGTTAATAATATAACTACCTCCTAGCTCTTTAGTTAATAATATAACTACCTCCTAGCTCTTTAGTTAATAATATAACTACCTCCTAGCTCTTTAGTTAATAATATAACTACCTCCTAGCTCTTTAGTTAATAATATAACTACCTCCTAGCTCTTTAGTTAATAATATAACTACCTCCTAGCTCTTTAGTTAATAATATAACTACCTCCTAGCTCTTTAGTTAATAATATAACTACCTCCTAGCTCTTTAGTTAATAATATAACTACCTCCTAGCTCTTTAGTTAATAATATAACTACCTCCTAGCTCTTTAGTTAATAATATAACTACCTCCTAGCTCTTTAGTTAATAATATAACTACCTCCTAGCTCTTTAGTTAATAATATAACTACCTCCTAGCTCTTTAGTTAATAATATAACTACCTCCTAGCTCTTTAGTTAATAATATAACAATATAACTACCTCCTAGCTCTTTAGTTAATAATATAACTACCTCCTAGCTCTTTAGTTAATAATATAACTACCTCCTAGCTCTTTAGTTAATAATATAACTACCTCCTAGCTCTTTAGTTAATAATATAACTACCTCCTAGCTCTTTAGGGTCTGTGTTGTTTAGTTAATAATATAACTACCTCCTAGCTCTTTAGTTAATAATATAACTACCTCCTAGCTCTTTAGTTAATAATATAACTACCTCCTAGCTCTTTAGTCAATAATATAACTACCTCCTAGCTCTTTAGTTAATAATATAACTACCTCCTAGCTCTTTAGTTAATAATATAACTACCTCCTAGCTCTTTAGGGTCTGTGTTGTTTAGTTAATAATATAACTACCTCCTAGCTCTTTAGTTAATAATATAACTACCTCCAAGCTCTTTAGTTAATAATATAACTACCTCCTAGCTCTTTAGTTAATAATATAACTACCTCCTAGCTCTTTAGTTAATAATATAACTACCTCCTAGCTCTTTAGTTAATAATATAACTACCTCCTAGCTCTTTAGTTAATAATATAACTACCTCCTAGCTCTTTAGTTAATAATATAACTACCTCCTAGCTCTTTAGTCAATAATATAACTACCTCCTAGCTCTTTAGTCAATAATATAACTACCTCCTAGCTCTTTCCCTCGTTCCGTCTGCCCTCCCAGCATTCCTCTCCTCTCTTAAGGGGAGGTTTTTAGTGTGTTTCTTAGACTTCCATCAAGCTTGAATGTACAAGATAAATTTATACATTTTTCGGTAGAAAAATGTCCCGGCCGAAGGCCGATTCCTCTTAAATTACAGGCTCGTTATCGCTCGCCAGGAAAAAATCGACACCTAAATGGCACGAAAGGTCTTAAAAGTGACATAAATGTGGCGAAAGTTCTTAAAATTGCCAAACTAATGGGGCGAACGTCTTAAAATCTCAAAAGCAATGGGGCTTAACCTGAGTGAGAAAGGGGTAAAGAAAATAATCCCTCAAGTGGAAATCTCCCCTTAAGTCGTATTTATCACATACGTCTCTCTCTCTCTCTCTCTCTCTCTTCTTTTCTATCCTTTCCTTCAACTTTCCTTGTCTATCGGATATGCCATCTCTACTAGAATTAAGTCCTGACCACCTCGTTTGGATCGTTAGGTCTGTGTGGCCAGTGTATCTATGTAAATCTCTGTCTCTCTCTCTCTCTCCTTTCCCTCCCTCCCTCCCTCTCCTCTTCAACTCTCCGGTATCGCTCGTCTCCCTTCCTTCCTCTTTCTCCTCCTCTTCATTCATTCCTTTCTCCCCACTACGTCTCCCTCTCCTCTCCATCCCCTCCTCCTCCGCCTCTTCTCCCCCTTTTTCTCCTACCCCGCTTTCTCTCCATTCACCCATCTCCCTCCTCCACCACTACCACAACCACTACCACCTCCTCCTCCACCTCTTTCTCTATCCCCTCCTCTCCCTCCACCACCTATCCCACAACCGCTACCATCACCAACACCACCACCTCCTTATCCACCTCTTCTCTATCCCCCCCTCTCTCCCTCCCCTTCTCCCCCTCCCACCCTCGTCCCCCGCCCACCCTCCTCCCCCTAACATGGATGTGGGTGGGTGGGTGGTGGTGTGAGGGCGGCCACCAAAGGAGGCGTGTCATTGGGTAATATGGTGGGCGACCCTGGCGGCACGCCCGGGGTGTGTGCTCTGCTGTCATATATACACACATACACACGCACATAGACACATATACACATACAAAGACGTACATAGACTGAATACACCCGTTCATACATGCACATACTCTCACATACGCACATATAATTATTATCTCTCACTTTTGTGTGTTTTTCTCTCTCTCTCTCTCTCTCTCTCTCTCTCTCTCTCTCTCTCTCTCTCTCTCTCTCTCTCAAGGAAATGTGACGAACAGAGAGAAGAGAAAACTTGTTTACCTAAAATGGAGAAAAGAACATCAAATTAGCTAGAACCAACTCCATTCACCTAATGAGGTCCTCCATTCATGATTAAGGGGCCCACCTCGCTTGTTTTCTCTTTCTCTCCCTCTCTCTTTGGCTTGTATCCATTCGGCCCCATTCAGCCTACTGTTTTAAGACTTTTAACCCCATCCAGGTGTCAATATTTTCCTGGCGAGTGGTAGCGAGCCAGCATTATATATTTTTGTTTTGACAGCAAACTAAATTTGTACATTTTTCGATAGAAAAATGTCTCCGGCGAAGCCGGATTTCTCCATGCAATGCTGGCTCGCTATCGCTTGCCAGGAATAAATTGACACCTGGATGGGGATAAACGTCTGAAAACAGTTGGCTGAATGGGGCCGAATGGATACAAGCCAAAGAGAGGGGGAGAGAAAGATAAAAAACCCGCGGGTGACCCCCTTAAGAACGCTAGTGAATACATTTATGTATGGAAATAAATGTACAATAAAGTTTACACAGCGTGACTGACGAACCAGAACTGCAATTGTAAAAACCAATAGTAAACCCCTTGAGGATTTTGACAGTTTGTTCTGGCTATCATCAGACAAGTTTTCACAGCTTAGGAAGGATCTGTATAAAGACTCTTATAGTTATATACCCCTCCTAATCTTGCTAAAATCGTCTAATAATTGCCACAACACAAACAAAGAAATGCGTCATTGTATCTTGAAAGGGTTAACCCTTTCACGCATTTATGACGCAGAGGTTGCCAGATTAGCAATAAGAAATAGAGTTCTCTCACTATAATTACCTCTCCAAAATTAGTTTTCTGCCCACAACTAACTCAAAGACAACTGCAAAGGTTGAAGTAACTAAACTAAAGGTTTCTAAATACCCCTGATGGTAACAAAGGCTTTAAAGTATCCCCAATAGGCTCAAAATCGCGTCATATGTCGGAGAGGGTTAAGGACAAAGGAGGGGTGGGGGGGGGGGGTCATAAACTAGGCACTGTTACAAAGGTGCTGAACCCAACTTATATCGAATTTATGGAGCATTAAGGAACACCCCGTTCTTAACATTAATCATCCATTACTAACCCCAATGTACTTGAATAAATACAACTAAAGCATATGGTCCTCCCGGGATTCGAACTCGCAACACCACACCCAGAACATAAGCATCTAAACCATTACACCACCAATACAGTTATTAAGAAATTAGGTAAATGGTGCATAGAGGCTAAATAAGGGAGGCAGTGTGTTGGAGAGGAGAGCGCTTGGAAATTGGACTCCATAGCCAAATATAGAATTGAGAAAGTACGTACACTCACTTGCAGAAAGTACGTACACTCACTTGCAGAAAGTACGTACACTCACTTGCAGAAAGTACGTACACTCACTTGCAGAAAGTACGTACACTCACTTGCAGAAAGTACGTACACTCACTTGCAGAAAGTACGTACAGTCACTTGCAAAAATACAGTTATGGTCATCAACACTTGAACAGCTCAATGATAACACTTGAACACTTGAACACTTGAACAGCTCAATGATAAAAACAAAATTGTAAACATCAACTATAGTCTATTTTGGTTCAGGTGGCGTCTCCATCTTAAGGAGAGGTATTTAGTTTGTTCCCTACGTTTTCATCAAGCTTAAAATTACACCCCCTAGACCCCCTTTCAAGATAAATTTGTACATTTTTCGGTAGAAAAATGTCCCGGCCGGAGGCCGGTTGCTCTTAAATTACAGGCTTGCTATCGCTCGCCAGGAAAAAATCGACACCTTAATGGCACGAAAGGTCTTAAAATTGACAGAAATGAGGCAAAATGTCTTGAAATGTCAAAGCTACTAGGGCGAACGTCTTACAATCTCAAAAGCAATGGGGCTAAACATGAGGGAGAAAGGGGTCCAGAAAAAAATACCTCAAGTGGAAATCTCCCCTGAATTACTCGGCTATTGCAACGTTTTTATAGCCAAAGATATTGTTAATTATATAAACTTCTCCATAATATGATGAACAGACATGGCAGTTCGTATTGTGTCCATTAGTTATCAAGAAATCAGTTGCCAAGGGATTACAATTTTCGCCAAGTTAAAAACAGAAAACAAAATAAGGAGTTATTTATCCCAGTACTTTTTCCATATCGTTCAAGCAGGTTACCAAAATGGTTCGCCATATGTGTCATAACTACGGCTCCTAAAACTGTGCACATATTTCTGACCGCAACTGTGCATGAGCTGAAGTGTAAAGTTGGCATTGCTGTGAGAAATTATACCCTGTATATAGTTGATGTTTACAATTTTGTGTTTATCATTGAGCTGTTCAAGTGTTCATGACCATAACTGCATTGGTGGGCTGGACATCGTAAGTCCTAACCTCTGTAATCCAGGAAGGGCTCTAGTAAACGGGCTGTACATTTCGATACCTATTCCTTGGCTGACCCTTCCGAAATGGTAGAAACAGCAGCTCGATTACTGAAGCACTTTTTTGAGTTATGAGAGATTGAAGTCGGGGATTCTGCTCCTACCTATAATGACCAGGGTATAGTGGAGATTGTAATGTGTATGAGCGTTTCTGTGGAAGTGTGTGGGCTGGAATAGAGGGTGAAGTAATAGATAGGACGTTGCGAGGCTGGAGAGTGATTCTGTAAGTTATTTATTCTGAACGGAAGTAAGGTTAGTTAAGTTTTTTTTTTTTTTTACAATTAGTATTAGTATATTTTTGTTTTCCGTTTTTTATAATTTGCTCCCTAAACTTCCGTCAAGCTTAAACAAAATACTCCCAAGACCCCCATTCGAGATCAAAATTGTTCCTTCTACATTGCAGGCTCGCTATTGTTTACCAGGAAAAAATCGACACCTATTTTCTTTTCTATTTGTATGAAGGAGACAAAGGGCAAAGCTGCCTGAAATAAGTGTCTCCCCAAGGTTGAAAGAGTGGTAGAGAGCCAAAATCAAGGTATATTATAGGTCTTTTAGGTGTGTGGGCAAGAAGTGTGGTGTGGTTGTAAAGTGTAGTGAAATTAATAGGAGGAGGAGATGTTTGTGAGAGTTAGCTGGATTGCTCTCTGTGTAGGTGAGGCACAACAAACACAGTGGGGGAAGCCAGGCAAATGAAACAAGAGTTCCAGCAACTCCTTATCAGATGCCTATGTGGTAAGAAAAGTCTGAGAATTGACCAAGACAGATTAGGCAAAAGCTCTTAAAATCGTCAAACTAATAGGGCGAACGTCTTAAAATCTCAAAACTAATGGTAAGAAATATGGGGGAGAAGGGCATCTATATAAGAAACCCACCTTAAATCATCTCTGACATCTAGACCCTTTCGTGGGGTATATCCCAGGAAGGAACTAAGGCATCAATGAGGATAATGATAATCACCAAGTTACACCAGGTAGTCCAACACACCACCCACGTCATACCAGGTAGACCACAGGTAAGACTCAGTGGGCAGGTGTGTTAATGAGACAAGGACGGATGACAGGTGTTAGCGAGGTGGTGGTGGGGGTAATGGTACACCTTGGGAGGGCGTTTATGGACTCCTCTTCTGAATGTGTAATGCTTGGGAAGAGATGGAGGGTAGATATGTGTGTGTGTGTGTGTGTGTGTGTGTGTGTGTGCGCGACAGAGAGAGAGAGCGAGAAAGAAAGAGAGAGAGGGGGGGGGGAAAGAGAGAGAGGACAGAAGAGTGACGAAAGAAGGAGCTACAAAGTGTAGAGGCAAGCGTTGGAGTGAGATTAGGTGAGAGAGGGATTCACATAAGAGAAAAGGGTCGCCTGCTAAATAGTATACCACATGTGAATCAAATGCCCCATACGTAATGCCACTAATATAACAAGGGGTGGAACAATGGGCTGCAGGTACAGTGGGTTATTGAAGCATGTTACAGTACAGTATATTAAAGCACAGTTAGAGTGTATAGTTGCCAAGATATGAAACTGGTGCAAATGATTATTGCATAGTGCGTAAGTGTAGCGAAGCATGCAGTGAGTAATAGTGTGGCACTTCGACGTGCAATGAGCATGATAGTAAGGTGTAGCGGGGTATACAGTGAGGTATAGTGAGGTACATTGATGGAGAGTGAATGACAGTAAAGTGTAATGGAGTCCACAGTGAGTTATAGTGAGGCATAACAACATACAGTGAAAGTGACAGTGACGTGTAGTGAGGTATAAAATGAGGTGTAGCGAGGTTTACAGTCAGGTGTAACATAATATACAATGAGGTGTAGCGAGGTATACACTAAGGTATAGCGAGGCACATTAACATACAGTGAGAGTGACAGTGAGGTGTAGTGAGGTATACAATAAGGTGTAGCGAGGTATACAGTGAGTTGTAACAGATTATACAATGAGGAGTTGTGAGGTATACAGTAAGGTATAGTGAGACACCGATACAATGAGGTTTCACGAGGTATACAATGAGGAGTCGTGAGGTATACAGTAAGGTATAGTGAGGTACAGTTACAATGAGGTTTCGCAAGGTATTCAGTAAGGTATAGTGAGGTATAAGGAGGCACCGTTACAATGAGGCACCGTGGCCCCCCTCTATTGTACCGCCCTGGGTGTGTGAGGTGAACAACACAGGGAGGAAGGATGGTAAGTTAGCCATGGTGAGTTACTGGCATATATTACTGTGGGTGTATACCTTTATGTGTGTGTGTGTGTGTGTGTGTGTGTGTGGCGGGGGGGGGGGGGTTGTTTGTGTGTGTGTATGTGCCTTTATTCTACAGACGTCTGGTTGTCTCAGTTGATAACGTTTCTGCTTCCTATCGCGTTCAATCGCCGCTCAGGTTGAACAAGTTTTTCTGGGACATAGCTGGTGGTTACCGACTCATTTTGAGCAAAGGAAATGATTAAAGAAGGTCAAGTGCTTGTGAATCCTCGAAGGGGGAGATACGGGCGCTATGTAAGTAACCAGACTAATATTATTATTATTATTACCCCCCCCCCCACCTCTCTCTCTCTCTCTCTCTCTCTCTCTCTCTCTCTCTCTCTCTCTCTCTCTCTCTCTCTCTCTCTCTCTCTCTCTCTCTCTCTCTCTCTCTCTCACACACAGACAGACACAGACCTACAGCAGTGATAACCATGACTTCCTGACCACATGACGCCCTTAAGAAGCGGACATCACAAAGGCCCTCCCTGGTTGAGAGAGAGAGAGAGAGAGAGAGAGAGAGAGAGAGAGAGAGAGAGAGAGAGAGATTGACATAGATTTATATAGCTACATTGGCCACACAGATCTTATGACCCCGCGAGGTCGCCAGGACTTAACCCTAGTAGAGATAACAACCCTGAGAAAGTGTTTTGTTAACCCCTTCTGTACCGCTACGTCTTGTGTACTTTATTCTGGCTACTATTAGACGATTTGATGCAGTTTAAAATGGGCCTCCAGCAATTAACAGGCTTTGAACTATCTCGTTTAACCCTTTTTACTAGCACAGATCCCTATTAAGCGGCACCAAATCGTCTAAATATAGCTTAAATGCAATTACAAAAACGTCTCCTGTACAGAAGGGATTAAGTAGGTGGAGAGAGAGAGAGAGAGAGAGAGAGAGATAAATTTGTAAATTTTTCGATAGAAAAAACTTTCCTGTACAAGTTCGCTGTTGCTCGCCAGAGAAAAAAATCACCTAAGTGGTCTTAATATTGACATAAATGGGGTGAAAGGTCTTAAAATCGCCAAACTAATTGGGCGAACGTTTCGAAAACTCAAAACTAATTGGGCTGAACATGAGGAAGAAGAGGGCCTAGAACTAATACACCCCCCTCCCCCCTCCTCACTTTTAAGTAAGGCTGTGCGCCAGGTTTATAATCGCATTAAGAAAAATATAAGGGGGTCCACGAGTTCATAATTATGAGTGAGCTATAGACTATGGCATCCGAGTGTACAGTGGTGCTAATAAGTCATGTCTCAGCTGCCATTACGTTTGGCTCGCTTTGCTCTGTATTAATGTCTGCCAGATGTTGAATAGGGTGGATAAGTGTAGGAACATGTTGGTATATCTCGCTGAAAAGAAGAAATCATGTGAAAATATTGCCGATCCCAATTATTGGTCAAAACATATTTGGTGCCGCGACATCACTTATTAGGCCGACTGTACACCATTGAGAGGCAAGGCAATACAAGTCATTTTCAGGTATGCAACACGGAGCCAGTAAAAACAATAAAGATGATATGGCTCCCTACTGAAGGCTGAGGGGCAAGATAGCGATAAGAGGGAACAGATAAACCACTTCCGCCCTTAAGGGGATGTTTACTATGGACCCCCTTCTCCCTCGTGTTTAGCCATATTTTGGATCTGATATCATAACTATTGCACACACAAAACAAAACAAAAAATGTTTTGACTGACGTTCGCATTCACCCAACAAATGTTCGTGTGAAATTGGGTGAAAATCCGTCCAACGGTCTAGGAGGAGTTTCGGGACAGACGAACGACGACGACAAATTTTTTTCCCGGTGGTACCCACTATACGGGGGAAGGGGGGGGGGGGGGGATACAAACTCTGCTTACGCAGAGTTGATAAATAGAAAGTGCATATGTATAATACAAGAAATGTAACAAAGGAGGTGAAGAGAAAGGAGAGAATAAAAAGCGTGTGTGTGTGTGTGTGTGTGGGGACGAGCGGTTGTGTGTTTATTGGTACAAATCTCTGGATATTTGTAGGTTTACAGGTACATGAGGTTTGGGGCGACAGTTAATCGGTACACACCTCTTTAAAATACGTTGAAATGGAGTGTTTTCGGTTAGGTTAGGTAAGTTAGGTTAAGTTAGGTTAGGTTAAGTTAGGTTAGTGTAATTTAGGTTTAAAAATCGAAAAATGTACTCGTAAGCATGCACCAAATTGATATGTACCGATCATAGGGCCTATGGTACCTATAAACGCCAACCGCTCGGGGGGGGGGGGGGGGGGTGATCAGTTCCGGTCAGTGTGGGGTTACCTAGGTCGAGTTAAATGTCTCATTGTTGTTAAGGTGTTTTAATGGTGGTGGTGTGATGGTGATGATGATGATGGTGATGATGGTGGAGATAGTGGTGATGGAGATGGTGGTGGTGATGAAGATGTTAGTGATAGTGGTAATGGTTGTTACGACCGGGCACTCGGGTACACTAGGGCTCTTACACAGGACTCGAGTATGGCTCGCTGCCACAACGGAAACACACGATCCCAACCCCAGAGTACTGCCAGCCGAACAAAAAACGCCACTACCCTCCAGAGTTCTATCTGCTATAACGGGGTATACAAGAACTCGGTACTAGCGTTTCACACAACAGACTAATAACAAGACGGGAGTTATCTAGTCTGGTCAACAATCAAACAAAGAAGAAAGTACTACAACACTAAAGAATAGTGTTGGCCGAAGCCGAAGTAATCCACCCTTGAACTAAGAACTTAAGAAGTCCTCCACCCTCTACTTCGGATCGGCACTATTACGTTACGTTAAACAATAGTCCTCGAGCATCAAGCAAGGAATCTTCTGATAAGTTAGATGCTTCTCGAATACTCATAAGAAGTAAGTATCGGATTTTGAACAGCAATTTAATGAATAACTCACTGGTAATTAAAGGCTTTAAATTGACATAAGAAGAATTATAAGAATAAGCAATAGGATATGGCAAACATTAAGAAGAAGTACTCCGACAATGCACTGGCAATAGCCTACTAAGATTGTGCTCGTGGGCCACTAATCTCTGAAGTAGCTAAGCGTGCCACACATGAAATCAATAGTGCTTAAACAATAATATACATAAGGAGAAGCTTCAATACTATACTGTATCTGCTGGTCGAGCAAAGTCTAGCTGGGATACATGAGGTTAAGAGACAATGGCTGAGCAAGCGGCTCGTAGCCTAGCGAGGTCCTTAAGACTGTGCGGCCAAATTACGGTAATTGACGGGATGCTCTCTTGAGAGATCCAGATCACTAGTATCTGGTTCTCTCCTGGCGATCCTCTCAAAGTCAAGCAAATGAGATAGCACAGTGTTGGGTGGCACAGGCAAAAGCCCTCACTCGCAACACAGTGCTAAACTCCCACGGTACACAGTCAGAAAGACCACCTAGGCGTTCCACGTCTCCGTTGCAATTGTACTGGTTCAACCGCAACCTAGTACTCATAGGAAATCACAACTCAGAAACCCTATCCCAGTCTAGCATTGCCTAAACCAGCAGAAAACAGGAACATGAATAATCGCACACAGGGAAATGCATATACGAGTGCAACAAACATCAATCAATCCTATTCTAGTTAACCCTTCCAAAAATAGGCTATCTAACAGGCACTTATCTCGTGAGAACTCAAGCGATAATACTTTGGCTGACTAAATCTGCACCAAAGGGGTCATGGAGGTTAAACAGGGACGAGAAGAGAAGAAGATAGGCTGTTCAGAGAGTAGAGAAAGTTCACATCAGTCGGAAGAATATGGATAGTTGCAAGGGATATGAGAAGTCGCTTTGCCTGATGAGTTCTGAAGAAAATGTGGCGAGACTTCCCTTTTTATACTCGGCCCTCTAGCGGCATATCTCAAACTACTTAAGGACCGCCCACTGGCAATCATGACGTCATATTCTCTCTCAATCTGGGATCGACAAAGAACTTCCCACGCGCTGAAAGGGAGGAAGGGAGGAGGGAGGAGGGGATTAGGCCTATCTGCCCGCGTGGCGCACTCACTGGTCCCCGTTACGTAATATCTCTCTCTCTCTCCTCTCATCATTACATATAAGTCCCACACACAATACTTATATCTAATGATATAAAATAGAACTCGTTGACTTAGAAGAAAACAAAATACATAATGATAATACTTATAGTACAACGGTTCACATAAACTGAGTTAGGAAACTCTACACAGACTACAGCCAAAGTTCCTGCCCTGACGATCCTAGCGAGGGTGGGGCCCGACTGGGCGTTCTGTACAGCATGCTCATACTCGACATGCGTCACACCTCCCCCAAGATTTTACTTGCTCAACCCTGAGCTAAAATCTGATATACAGAACCCCATCAAACCCCTCACACCCAGCGACCGCATGGCACTAAAACAACGCTGAGTTTATCACTAAAACACATCTTATATAAAAAAAAAAATTCACATTTCATAACTCCTCCCAACAATAGTAAAAGACATAATATCATGCTCCCAGAGCGAGCTTACAGCAGCTCAGCCGTTTGATAGTACGTGGACTACTCAAACACTATAGGCTATGACAAACTTATACAATTATCTATATCAAAAAGAAAGAGTTTTTATATGATTTTTATATTTTAATATGTTTTTTTCCGGCTGCACTATAAGGGCAGCCTATTTTCTTCTATACCAAACGCTCAACAATCCTGCTTTACGACCCAATACGCTGGGCTACAACCGCGAGCCAACAAGCACCAAGCGCAAAATACTACTCAAACCAAAGCAGGAGGCTACCCGTGTGTCAATCTACCCAGGATCATATACCCCTGAACGACCACATGCAACCTCGTTGTCACAACCGGCAATATGGCTTATGTCCAGGTTATATACCAATAACCTTAGTGACCACCTGGTCAGCCTCATATTCCGATTGTGAAACTGGTCCAAGATCTCGAGAGGGTAATGATCTGGGTAAACTACACCGACCGGACCATAGGCTGGAACATAGATCTCGAAATGCCCCAGCGCATCATTGTCCTTTTCACTTTCATTCATCAGGCTCTGACACGTTGCTGGTGCATTCTTAAGTCCGTAGGGCATAACATTACACCGGTAAGTACTCCCGTCCACCACAAAACCACATACCTCTTTAGCGCGCTCGGACAAAGGTACTTGCCAGTAACCTTTTACTAAATCAACTTTAGACAAAAACCGAGCATTACCAATTTTATCAACACTATCATCAACCCGAGGAAGAGGATATGGGTTAGTTGGAGTCAAACCGTTTAGCCTACGGAAATCAATACAGAAGCGTACCTTGCCATCTGGTTTAGGCTGCAGTGTTACGGGGGAAGTCCATTTAACGGTACCTTTCTCTATCAACCCTCTACCGAGCATATACTCCAACTCATCCCTCAGAGCGGGTAGTTTTATGGGGGGCACACGGTATGGGATTGACTTAAAGGGTAGATGGTGCCCCACGTCAACATCATGCATAGCCTGAGTAGTGAGGCCTGGATGTTCAGCGAATACAGTGGGGTATAAACCGAGCAACTGACGGATAGCTTCAAATTGCGGCTCAGGCAAATGGGCTATAGCCTCGTCAGCCCTTAGGCTCGAGTTCCCCGCCCACTGATCCGCTGAAACATGGTGATCCCAGCTATCCTCCTCTGAAGCTTGACTGTCCCCCTCTCCTTCTCCATCACGGCCGCAACAAGCCAACACAGGGACAGTGAGAGGCTCAGAGGGGCGCCTCACATACTCTTTTATCAGGTTCACGTGACATAACTGATTCTTCTTCCTCCTGTCTGGAGTGGCAACAAGGTAATCTAGGTCCGAAATTTTCTCCACAATTTTATAGGGTCCAGTATACTTCGCCGACAAGGGGTTACCCACCAAAGGCAACAAAATCAACACCTCCTGTCCCACAATGAACTCCCGGAGCTTCACTTTGCGATCATACCTGTCCTTCATTAAAGCTTGTGACCCTGTTAAATTCCGACCTGCCATCTCCAGACTCTTAAGCATGCGCTCACGGCTTTCAAACACATACTTCAACAAGGAACAAGGCGGCACAGTTCCTTCCCAAATTTCCCGCAGCATATTAAGGGGGCCCCTGACTCGGTGTCCAAAAATCAGCTCGTTTGGACTAAATCCCAGGCTCTCACCAGGCACTTCCCGAGCAGCAAACAGTACATACGGCAATCCAAGATCCCAATCTCTTCCGTTATCAGCACAATAACACCTGAGCATGCTTTTAAGGGTGGCATGCCACCGCTCAAGCACCCCTTGGCTCTCAGGGTGATACGCTGACGATACCACCGCCCGTATTCCATGCTGTTGCATTGTTTGCTTAAAGAGATTGGAGGTGAAATTGGACCCCTGATCAGACTGAATCTCCTCCGGGTACCCGTACCTTGAAAAGTACCACAACAAGTTACTGACTACCGTCTTAGCCATGCCGTTTTTCATGGGGTATGCATCGGGGTATCTAGTGGCAACATCCATGATGGTTAACAAAAATTTATTACCAGCCTTTGTGGGAGGGAGGGGACCAACCATGTCAACAACAATCTTACTAAAAGGTGGCCCAATTACAGGAATAGGGTGCAACGGAGCTTTAGGAATAACTTGGTTTGGTTTCCCGACCCGTTGACAAATATCACATGAGTTTATCCAGGACTGCACATGAGACTTCATCCCCGGCCACCAAAACAACTTCCCCAAAGCCGCCACCGTTTTTCTTACCCCCAAATGTCCTGCCAGCGGTGTGTCATGCGCCAAACTCAGTAGGCTATCCCTGCACTCCCGCGGCACCATCAACTGGTCCACTACCCCGGACCCCATCTTCCAGCTACGGTTAGGGTCTTGAAAACGCCGATACAGGATGCCATCTAAATAAAAAAAATCTCCCGGCTGTGCATCACCGTCCTCGTCGAGCTCCACAGCTCCATTAGCACACGTTTGGAGCTCAGGGTCCTCCAGCTGCAACCGACGTATATCTGAGGGTGCCAAGCGATCTAACTGCTCCCGGAGCAATGCATGACCCTCCCCGATACTGAGCTGCTCCCTCTGTCTCTCTCGATGTTCATAACGTTGCTGTCGTGGAGACTCGTCATGCCCAGCCTCGTCACTCTCGATGACAGGCCCAGGGGCTACTCCAGAACTAAGTAATGGTGCTAATACTGAATCACCCAGGAGAGCCGCCGAGTCAAAACTCTTAAAACCAACTCCAGCTTTAGCCTCCTCCTGTTGATCGTTCCTCTGCTGGTCTGAAGACGGAGGACTAGGCTGTGACACTTTAGCTGCCCGAGCTCGGGTGACAGCACACGCCATGGGTTGTGCCTGGCACCGCTCGACCCACTCTCGCTCTTCCCTACTCACGTCGGCCGGCCTCTCGGCAACGACTAAGGGTAGAACCTCAGAAGCGGGCATTGCAAAGTCGTTGCCGAGAAGAAGGTCAACGCCCTCCACTGGCAGTTTCTCCACAATCCCAACATCCAATTCACGTGCCACACCATCCACCTCCAACTCCAACCGCACCAGCGGGTATGACCGAGTTGCATTAATACCCTGCACCACCACCACCCGAGCCGCATTTATAGGGTAGCCAGTCAAGTTTTTCATCAAAGTCTGGGAAGCACCTGTATCACGCAAGACCTCTACTCCATGCTTGCGCCCCGCCCACATCACGCAACCCCGTCCTCTATGGTCGCAAAAAACATCCTGAGCAGGGTTCGAGCCTCCCAGGTGCTTCTGCATTGGCTGTGCCTCAGCCTCTGACGAACTGCCCCGGGCAAACTCAGAAGGCTTCAGAGACACACCAATGTTGCAGGCCAAAGACACAGCTGCTGTAGGTGGTTTGCTAGGACAGACTCTTGCAAAGTGCCCCTTTTTATGACATTGATAACACTCTAACTCCCCTTTGGGCTTCCCTTGGTACTGGGAAGGGCCCGGCCCCTTCTTAAATGGGACGGTGCTAGTCTTGTGGTCAGTCTTGGTATCATAACTCTTGTACTTGTTTGCATAAGATATATTACTAACTCGGGGGGGTGGGGCGTCACGCCCCTTGTTACCTGCCTCACTACGCTGGGCAGACCCGCACCCACGAATTAATGATAGCCGGAGGTCAGCCATCTCAGCTGCCTCCTGTAGAGTTTTTGGATTCTTTTCTTTAATAGTTAAAGTCATTTCTGCACCTGTACACTTATAAAACTGCTCGAGCAGAAACAGCTCCGTCAACTGTTCGGCCGTCTCAGCTTTCTCAGAACGTGTCCAGTTTGTAAGTGCATCTTTTAAGTCCCGGGCATGTTCAAGAAAGGTCGCCTCCCTAGTCTTTGTAACACCCCGAAACTTCAATCGATATGTTTCTGGTTGCAACTCGTATGCCCGTAGGACAGCTCTCTTCAATTCTGGGTAGTCAATGCAAGACTCTAAAGGCAGTGCATCATAAGCCTTCAGACCCTTACCCGTAAGTCTTGAGGAGACCAGAGCTGCCCACTTCTCTTCAGGCCAATTATGCTCCCTACACTTCTTCTCAAAACGATTAAAAAATTCTGTGACTTCAGTTTCACTAAATGCCGGCACCAATTTGACTAAGTGGGACAAGGACTGTTCTCTTACTTGGCCCTCACGGCCCATCCGAATCCCTGTCGACTCTGCACGAGTCTTATCTAAATCTATTTGAGCACAATATTTCTCTGAGTCGTACCTAAGCTCAGCCTCGTGCCTCCTCGTCTCATTCTCCTGCCTCCTAACCTCAATCTCATGCCTCCTAGTCTCATTCTCCTGCTTCCTAGCCTCAGTCTCATGCCTCCTAGACTCATTCTCCATCTCCTGCTTCCTAGCCTCATTCTCCATTTTAGCAAGCTCGAGTTTAAATATCATCTCAGGAGACAGGCCGGAAGAGGGAGCTGCCACTACTGAAGGAGGGGGGGCAAGAACTGGGGAACCACCATACGCACCGCCCGAGGGCACTCCAATCTTCCAATGCTCATCCCTCTGTGGGAGAGTGCTAACCTCCGGCAACTGAGTGGACGGCACTGTGGGAGTCGAGTGAGAGGGGATCTGGGGAGGAACCCCCCCAAACGCCCTCTCCTCCGAAACCCCATGTCGCCCACGCAACACCCAGGAAATCAGCTCCCCCTTGGACATCCCTCCTACATTGGATAGACCCAAAACCTTGGCTATCAGGTGCAAGCCATAAACATTCACCCCAGTCAGCCTCTCCTCCGTCACGTGGTACTGCTTACTCACAAAAAGTCTAGCATCCTCCTCACTAGTTACTAACGGCACCTCCTCAAATGGCATCTCTCGCTCCTCGTCAATACTAGGGCACGACATACTGAAGTTCACAAAAAATTCTCGAGACAAAAGTGTTAAACTCCCTTATGTAAGCACTAATTACTAAATTAACTGGAGTCTCTTAAATGCTCTCCTAATTGCCTTACAAAAAAAATATTCTTCAATATGCACGCTAAAGTACGAACAAACAAATGTTGTACAACTCTGCAAAAAATTATACTGTTCACAAAATCCTAAGCAAGGTCGCCATTTGTTACGACCGGGCACTCGGGTACACTAGGGCTCTTACACAGGACTCGAGTATGGCTCGCTGCCACAACGGAAACACACGATCCCAACCCCAGAGTACTGCCAGCCGAACAAAAAACGCCACTACCCTCCAGAGTTCTATCTGCTATAACGGGGTATACAAGAACTCGGTACTAGCGTTTCACACAACAGACTAATAACAAGACGGGAGTTATCTAGTCTGGTCAACAATCAAACAAAGAAGAAAGTACTACAACACTAAAGAATAGTGTTGGCCGAAGCCGAAGTAATCCACCCTTGAACTAAGAACTTAAGAAGTCCTCCACCCTCTACTTCGGATCGGCACTATTACGTTACGTTAAACAATAGTCCTCGAGCATCAAGCAAGGAATCTTCTGATAAGTTAGATGCTTCTCGAATACTCATAAGAAGTAAGTATCGGATTTTGAACAGCAATTTAATGAATAACTCACTGGTAATTAAAGGCTTTAAATTGACATAAGAAGAATTATAAGAATAAGCAATAGGATATGGCAAACATTAAGAAGAAGTACTCCGACAATGCACTGGCAATAGCCTACTAAGATTGT
Source organism: Lithodes maja (assembly GCA_037953745.1). Lineage (NCBI taxonomy): Eukaryota > Metazoa > Arthropoda > Malacostraca > Decapoda > Lithodidae > Lithodes > Lithodes maja. Next base: position 9,638 of record JBAKBP010021979.1, on the reverse strand, counting down.
GCTCGTGGGCCACTAATCTCTGAAGTAGCTAAGCGTGCCACACATGAAATCAATAGTGCTTAAACAATAATATACATAAGGAGAAGCTTCAATACTATACTGTATCTGCTGGTCGAGCAAAGTCTAGCTGGGATACATGAGGTTAAGAGACAATGGCTGAGCAAGCGGCTCGTAGCCTAGCGAGGTCCTTAAGACTGTGCGGCCAAATTACGGTAATTGACGGGATGCTCTCTTGAGAGATCCAGATCACTAGTATCTGGTTCTCTCCTGGCGATCCTCTCAAAGTCAAGCAAATGAGATAGCACAGTGTTGGGTGGCACAGGCAAAAGCCCTCACTCGCAACACAGTGCTAAACTCCCACGGTACACAGTCAGAAAGACCACCTAGGCGTTCCACGTCTCCGTTGCAATTGTACTGGTTCAACCGCAACCTAGTACTCATAGGAAATCACAACTCAGAAACCCTATCCCAGTCTAGCATTGCCTAAACCAGCAGAAAACAGGAACATGAATAATCGCACACAGGGAAATGCATATACGAGTGCAACAAACATCAATCAATCCTATTCTAGTTAACCCTTCCAAAAATAGGCTATCTAACAGGCACTTATCTCGTGAGAACTCAAGCGATAATACTTTGGCTGACTAAATCTGCACCAAAGGGGTCATGGAGGTTAAACAGGGACGAGAAGAGAAGAAGATAGGCTGTTCAGAGAGTAGAGAAAGTTCACATCAGTCGGAAGAATATGGATAGTTGCAAGGGATATGAGAAGTCGCTTTGCCTGATGAGTTCTGAAGAAAATGTGGCGAGACTTCCCTTTTTATACTCGGCCCTCTAGCGGCATATCTCAAACTACTTAAGGACCGCCCACTGGCAATCATGACGTCATATTCTCTCTCAATCTGGGATCGACAAAGAACTTCCCACGCGCTGAAAGGGAGGAAGGGAGGAGGGAGGAGGGGATTAGGCCTATCTGCCCGCGTGGCGCACTCACTGGTCCCCGTTACGTAATATCTCTCTCTCTCTCCTCTCATCATTACATATAAGTCCCACACACAATACTTATATCTAATGATATAAAATAGAACTCGTTGACTTAGAAGAAAACAAAATACATAATGATAATACTTATAGTACAACGTTCACATAAACTGAGTTAGGAAACTCTACACAGACTACAGCCAAAGTTCCTGCCCTGACGATCCTAGCGAGGGTGGGGCCCGACTGGGCGTTCTGTACAGCATGCTCATACTCGACATGCGTCACATGGTGATGGTGGGGGCGGTGATGTGATGGTGATGATGGATGTGATGGTGATGATGGATGTGATGGTGATGGGGGCGATAGTGTGGTAGTGATTGTGGTGATGAAGATGTTGGTGGTGATAGTGGTAATGGTGATGTGATGGTGCTAGTGGTGGTGGTGGTGATTGTGAATGGATGATGATAGTGATAGTGATAGTGATGGTGGGGGCGGTGGTGAGAAGGATGATAATGGTGATGGTGAAAGGATTGTGATGATGATGGTGAGAGAGAAGAAGAGACAAGGAAGGCGTGTGAACAGTTCTGGGTCAGTGGGAACTGGGTCGAGTTTAAGGGGAGATGAGCTTAATTATTTGTTAATTTATGTATCTTTTTATTATTTCTCTAGTTTCCTCCCTAGACCTCCATAAAACTTAAAAAGAACATCCATTAGATCCCCCTTCTAGATTAATTTGTACATTTTTCGGTAAAAAAACAAATCCCGGCCAAAGGCCGGTTCTTCCAAAATTACAGGCTCACTATCGTTCGCCAGAAAATATACGACACATAAATGTCACGAAAGATCTTAAAATTGACAACTAAATGGGCCGAACGTCTTAAAATCTCAAAAACTAATGGGGCTAAACACGAGGGAGAAAGTGGTGCAGAAATCCGGCCCATCTCCCATTAAGGAAGACTTTTTATTCATTTGTTGATCGATTGTGTTATGAATAAATATAGTATTTTTATTTAGCTTCCTCTTTAAAAGCCCCTATCAAGCTAATAAAACAAAACAATACTCCAAGGACCCCCTAGAGATAAATATGTGCATTTATCGGTAGACAACTGCCCCTGCAAAAGGCCGGCTCCTCTGGGATGGGGGGGGGGACTGGTTGTGATGTGTTGATGGTGGGAGAGTGGGGTGTATGCTTGATGGTGGTGGTAATTTTTTTTTTTTTTTTTTTTTTTTTTTTTTGGGGGGGGGGGGAGGTGATGGTGTTACGATAATGTGTGTGTGTGTGGGGGGGGTGGAGTAGTGTATGCTTGATGGTGGGAATGGGGTGGTGATAGTGGCGAGTTGATGGTGGGGGGGAAGGGTGTATGCTTGATAGTGGTGTTTGGGGAGGGTATACAGTATATGTGTGTGTGTGTGTGTGTGTGTGTGTGTGTGTGTGAGTGAGGGTATACCAGTTGATCCCACTATGAACACTCTTGCGTCACATTAACCCTTTGAGGTTTATGACGCTTTTTGACAGTATATTCTGGCTATCATTAAGCGATTTTATTCAGATTAGGAAGGATACATGGCAGTCAGAGGGTTGATTGAGAATGTGTTTTACCTTTTTTTTTACTCTCATAGATCCCTCCTAAGCCGCATAAAATAGATACATTTGTAAATTTTTCGGTAGAAAAATTTCCTGGACCGATAGCCGGTTCCTCCTAGAGTACAAGCTCGCTGTCGCTCGCCCAAAAAAAACCTCGACACCTAAATAGCGCAAAGGGTCTTAAAATCGCCAAACTAATGGAGCGAATGTTTTAAATTATCAACATTAAGGGGAGATCTCCACTTGAGGGATTTTTTTCTTGACCCCTTTCTCCCTCATGTTTAGCCCCATTGCTTTTGATATTATAAAACGTTTTCCCCATTAGTTTAGCGATTTTAAGAACTTTCACTCCATATGAAGACCTTTCGTGCCATTCAGGTGTCAATTTTATCCTGGCGAGCGATAGCGAGCCTGTAATTTAAGGACATTTTTCTACCGAAAAATGTACAAATTGATCTTGAAAGTGACTCAAGGGGGTGTAATTTTAAGCTTGATGGAGGTCTAGGGAACCAACTAAAAACCTCCCCTTAATGAGGCTAAACATGAAGGAGAAGGGGGTCTATAAAATATACAACCCTCCCCTTTAACCCCTTATCTACCGCTACGTCTTCTGTACTCTCTGTTGGCTACTATTAGACGATTGTATTCAGTTTAAAAAGGGGCCTCGAGCAGTTAACAGGCTTCGAACTATCTCCCTTAACCCTATTTACGACCACAGGTCCTTCGTAAACTGCACGAAATCGTCAAAATATAGCTATAGAATCAAATAAAAAGACGTTACGGTACCGAAGGGGTTACTAAAGGTTCAAAGCTTCGAACTCGTCTAACCCTTTGAGTACCAGCGACGTGTGTGATATTATATTCTAACTATATTTAGACGATATTGTGACGCTTAGGAAGGATATCTGTGGTGGGTAAAAGGGTTGGTTGGGATAGTTGGAAGCCCTATTACTGCTAGAGGTCCTTCCTAAACTGAATACAATCGTCCAATGGTTTGCCAGGATATGATGAAAATGACGTCCCCGGTATACAGTATGGGTTAAGGGGAGGTATTTACTTTCTTCCCTAGACCTCCATCAAGCATTAAATTATACCCCCTTGAGTCCCTTTCAAGATAAATTTTTACATTTTTCGGTAGAAAAATGTCCCGGCCGAAGACCGGTTCCTCTTAAATTACAGGCTCGCTATCGCTCGCCAGGATAAAATTGACACCTGAATGGCACGAAAGGTCTTAATATGGGGTGAAAGTTCTTAAAATCGCTAAAGAAATGGGGCGAACGTTTTATAATATCAAAAGTAATGGGGCTAAACATGAGGGAGAAAGGGGTCAAGAAAAAAAACCCTCAAGTGGAGATCTCCCCTTAACCTTATGCTACTCTAGGCTAGGCTGAGAAATGTACAGTCTCTTACAAAAATTTGTGGACTTCCTCCCCCCAGTGTTTTCCTGTGTGCAATTGACCACTTGCGAGTTTCGTTCTATAAGGAAGTTGGAGTTGTAGACATCGATATTTATCAGAATTACCTGTTAAAATACTGTTGTAGTACATTTATATATACATAAAACCTAATTCAACATATTTGTTATCCATTAGAAACTACATTATTATTGTATTTCTGTTTAAATATCGATGTTTATGGCTCCAACTTCCTTATAGAACGAAACTCGCAAGTCGGCAATTATAACTCTCTCAATTGATTTGTTTTGCATGGCACCTGCTTTTCAATAAATGGCATATCCCATTCAGTACCGGTGATGTCCTTTTCATTATATTCTGGCAAATGATTAGAGGAATTTTGTTCAGCCTAGGAAGGACCTCTGGCCATAATAAGGCTTCAAACTGATCTCCACCAACTCTTTTAATAACTATCACCGATCCATCTTAAGCTGCATAATATCGTTTACATATAGGTATAATAATATGCAACACACGTCGCTGGTACTCAAAGGGATATATAGCTTTATAGTTGATGCATAGAAAATGACGCATAAATTCGTGTCCGGAGATATGCTTCCATAATTAGAAACAGAAATAGGGGAGGTCCACGATTTTTTTTTTATTTTTTTTTTATTTTATTTTTTTTATTTTAGCTATCATTAGACGATTGTATACAGCTTAGGAAGGATCTGTGGGAATGATTAGGGTAAGGACTATCTCAACTAATCCTCTGACTTTCGTACATCCTTCCTAATCTGAATACAATCGTCTAATAATAGCCAGCAAACCGAAAAGGAATGCATAATCGTATCCTCTATGGGTTAAGGGGATATTAGCTGATAAGAAATTCCAGTTTATTTTCCTGCTCATTCGGGGCCAAATGTACAGTTGGCCCCACACATTTGTACCCAGTCCGTGATTTTTGTGCTTGGTTGACGTACAAGATATTAGTTTGCTTCCTAGACCCTCATCAGGCTTTTTAAAAATACCTCCATATATATTTGTACATTTTTTCGGTAGAAAAATATCCCGGCCTAAGGCCGGTTTCTCCTAAAGTACAGGTTCGCTATTGCTCGCCAGGAAAAAATCAAAACCTCAAAAGCACTAAAAGTCTTAAAATTGACAGAAATTGGGCGAAATGTCTGAAAATTGCTAACCTAACGGGGCGAGCTTATTAAAATCTCAAAACTAAATGGGGCTAAACCCCTTCCGCACGATGACGCCTGATGACCTCTGATGACCTCTGATGACCTCTGATTCTAGCTAAAATTCGACGATTTTATGCAGTTTAAGGACTTGTTAGTCGGAGGGTTTATTGAGATTGCATTTACCCCTTGAAAGTCCTAGAGTTAGATTACACGCTAAAGAAAATCGTCTAATGGTTACCAGAATATTATCAAAATTACGTCATCGATTTTTTGTTTTATGTACATGGAGGAGACAAAAGACAGGTTGCTTGTAACGAGTGTTTCCCCCCAAAGTTAAGAGTGACAGCCAAATTCAATGGATGTTGGAATCAAAATGCCTCGACACACGAAGTTTTAAGCAGTCTTAGTCATAGGATGAAGGAAAGATTGATTGAGGGAGAGAGTTCCAGAGTTCACTTGTTGAGTAGAAGAAAGACAGAAAATTTGCCAATTCTTGGGTTGGAGAGCTGGACAGAGTGGGACTGTGTTGAAAAGCACAGGTGCCTTGCACTCGCTGCAAGGGAGGGGGTATACACTGCGAGAGCTCTGAAGATCACTGATTGTTGTAGTAGCGATAGAAGAGTGAAAGAGATGCAACATTGCGGCGTGTAGAAAGACGATGTCGATCAACTGCAGACATTCTTTGCCTTCTTACGCATCAAATCAACCAAGCTACAGACCAACATGGTGAAACACATACAATAGCACTGGATATATCAAAGGCATTTGATAGAGTCTGGCATCAATCCTTATTGTCGAAGATGTCACACTACGGCCTTGCATCATTAGTTCCACTAATTTCTTCTTATCTTCATAACAGAAAAATACGTGTAATGGTAGATGGCCTTTATTCTCAATTTCACTCAATAAATGCTGGTGTTCCCCAGGGATTAATTTTGGCCCCAACTCTGTTCCTCATTCATATCAATGATCTCATATCTACCACTCATAATCCAATACATTCCTACGCAGATGACTAAACACTCCACAGTTCCTTCACATTTACCAATTCTTTCACCCAACCCGATCTTATAAATTCAAAAATAAACACTGCAATTTCTCTGAACCAGGACCTTTCTAGAATTAATGAATGGGGACAAAAGAATCTAGTTTCCTTTAATGCACAGAAAACCAAGTACATTCAATTTTCTAACCGACAGAATCTCACTGACTCCCATATATTTTTTAATGATGTAAATATTCCCACTTCCCCTAGTATTGACATTCTCGGTGTAACATTAACTACTAACTTGAGCTGGACACATTATGTTAGAAGCATTGTTAAGAATGCCTCTAAAAAACTGGGACTCCTGTACAGAGTTCGAGAATTCTTCACTGACGAGCAGTTGGCCGTAATATATAAAAGTCATGTGCGTTCTCAGATGGATTACTGTTCACCTCTGTGGAGTGGAAGTGTACAAAGGAGTACAAAGGAAATCAAGCAACAACAGATCTAGTGACCCTTCTAGGTTGCTTGTCCTCCAAAACACTGAGGATCAAGTGTCCAAACAGTGGTTTAGAGTGGGTACAAAGGAGTACAAAGGAGTACAAAGGAAATCAAGCAACAACAGATCTAGTGACCCTTCTAGGCTGCTTGTCCTCCAAAACACTGAGGATCAAGTGTCCAAACAGTGGTTTAGAGTGGGTAAGGGAACATTAGAAAGGGAACTACTGCCCTGCCACTAACGTGGCAGGACTAGGAAGTTAGTAGGGGACATATGGGTTAGTAACTGAGGGGAGGATAAAGTTATTCATTTACAAACGCAGTCAGTCGCGGGTTTGATGCGAGATATTTGTCTAGGCGGAATTTAAATGAATCAACGGTGCTGCAGTCTATAACGTTTCGGGGAAGCCCATTCCACAAGTTGACAACTCGATTGAAGAAGAAATTCTTAGATTCGTGCGAGTTAAAAGATTTACCAATAATTTTGCAACCGTTTCCCCGTGTGTAATTAGATTGGTCGATAGTGAAGTACTTACTACAGTTCATATTGTCGATGCCTTTGATGATTTTGAACACTTGAATTAAGTCGCCTCTTAATCTGCGCTGGGTTAAAGGAAATAGATTTAATTCTCTAAGACGCTCTTCGTATGGTTTGTTCTTTAGGCTAGGTATCATTTTGGTAACTCTACGTTGAACTCGTTCTAGCTTGTTTATATCTTTTTGGTAATAAGGGCACCAGGATTGAACGCAGTATTCCAGAAGAGGGCGGACTAAGGAATTGTAAAGGGTTAGGATAACTTCTTTGGATTTATGCTCAAATGACCTGCCTATAAAGCCAATTATTTTGTTTGCCTTCTTAACAACTTCTGAACATTGTTGACTCGGTTTTAGGTTACTCGATATTGTTACTCCCAGATCAGTTTCTCTGTTTACATTCTTAAGCTGAGTGCCATTCATCGAATAGTTTGCTTTCTCATTTAGGTATCCGACATGTAGTACTTTACATTTATCCGCATTGAAACTCATTTGCCAAATTTGGGCCCAACATGACAATTTATCTAGATTGTGTTGCATATCGTCAACTTGTTCTTTTGAGAGTACGCTATTTGCAATTTTTGTATCGTCAGCAAATTTTGAGATTGTGCAGGTGAGACCCTCATCTATGTCGTTGATGTAAATTAGAAAGAGAATTGGTCCTAGTACCGATCCCTGGGGTACCCCGCTACTTACATTGGTCCATTTAGATGCCTTACCGTTTATGACTACTCTTTGCTTTCTGTTGTTGAGCCAATTTTCTATCCATTTCAACACACCGTCTTGTATTCCATGCGCTTTTAGTTTTAGCAGTAAACGTTTGTGGGGAACTTTGTCAAAGGCCTTTTGAAAATCAAGGTATATAATATCTACAGCTTTACTCTCATCGTAGAGGTTGAGGATATCGTGGAAGAAGTCTAAGAGGTTTGTTAAACAGGAACGTTTTTTACGAAAGCCGTGTTGAGTATCTTTAAGTATGTTATTTTCCTCTAAGTGATTTACGAGTCTGTCTCGTATGACCGTTTCTAGCATTTTACATACAACTGAGGTTAAGCTAATTGGACGATAGTTACTGGGTAGGGATTTGCTGCCTTTTTTGAATATCGGTGTTACGTTGGCTAGCTTCCACTGATCAGGCATAGTTCCAGACTGCAAGGATTTATTGAATAGTAATGTCAGTGGTTTGGAGAGCTCATTCTTAGCTTCCTTTAGAACTCTAGGCGAGATTGTATCAGGTCCTGGCGTTTTATTTACTTTGAGTTTATCTAAACAATTCAATACTTCTCTCTCTGTAACGGTGATATTGCTTAGAACATCTGAATTATCAATCTGAATCGGCGATGGTGTAGGGATATCACTGAGATCTTCGGTTGTAAAAACTGATGCAAAGAAGGTATTGAGGGCATTACTCATTTGTACTTCGTCTTTGGTGTATTCTCCTTTTTCATCGACTAACGGTCCAACAGTTGAAGTAACTACTTTTTTCTTTCTGATATAACTATAGAATTCTTTCGGGTTTGTTTTACTTTGATTCGCAATATGTAACTCTAAGGTCTTTTTACTTTGCTTAATTAACTTTTTGGCTTTGCGTCGTAGCTCTACAAATTTCACCCGTTCTTCGTCATTTTGTGAGGATTTTAATCTATCATTAGCAAATTTTTTAGCAAGCAGGCAGTTTGAAATATCTTTATTCCACCATTTGGGCTTATTATTATGGCCTGGACGCCGTATTTTCGATGGTATGCAGTCTTGCACTGCTTTTAGGTAAGTGGTTTCGAATAACTTCCAAGATGTATTTATGTCGTTATTGTTAATTAAAAAGCTCCAGTCAGTTTCTTTAAACATAGCTCTAAGTTTATGGAAGTTTGCTTTCTTGAAATTAGGGACTTTTTCGATGCTACTATTTGGTTCGTTACTAGTAAACTTTAAAGTGAAAGTTATCGTACGATGGTCGCTGTTACTGAATTCATCACCAACATTCAAATTCTCTATCAATTCTTCTTTTGTTGCAAGTACAATGTCAAGAACGTTATTACCACGGGTCGGCGTTCGAACAAATTGATAAAGCGAACTCTCTTGCAAGTTCGTATACAAGTCATGTCCGGAGTGTGAAGTAAGAGTATCGCCCCACTTGGTCACAGGTAAATTAAAGTCGCCAAAAATTACGGTATCTTGTGAGTTACTTACATCTGCAATTTGTTCGTAAATTTCTCGGTCAGTTTGCACTGATTGAGCTGGAGGTCTGTATATTAACGCAAGTATTATTTTTGTACCTTTATTATTCTTTATTAGCACAAAAGATGTGTCGACGTTCACAATTTGAGGTTTTGACACGAGGGTCGGGTTAAGACTTTCTTTGATATAAAATAAAACGCCACCTCCATTTTTATTTATTCGGCTGTTCTCAAACATTACATAACCGGGAAGTGAATACTCTGCTAAAAAGTCTCTATCTTCTGTATTGAGCCAAG